>CAWUFW010016694.1:0-296830 GCA_963921515.1 Calotriton arnoldi | reverse complement strand
TTGAAATTCGAAAACGCGTCCGTTGCCAGGCAAGCCCATTGTCAATGGGTGCGCACCGATCGGTCCATTGCGGTACAACGCGCACAGGGGTACAACGCGTACCCGCACACATTGAAGGCAATGGGCCGGCCGGAGGCACCGATCGGTCCATTGCGGTTCAACGCATCACTGTACATGTGACTGGCATAGGTCAGCATGCCTGTCTCAGATGGACATATGCCAGCCACAGATAGCTCCCAGGGAGTGAGGGGCACACCTACATCACGACAGCCTGTCCAAACCTTATCATAAGGCATGTAAGGCTGCATTTCCTATTGTGTGTATGTTGGTGTACATGTTGTCCTGTGGGTGTCACCTGTGGGCAGCCACCCCCAGGCTGTGCACGTGTTCATGGGGACAGGATCCTGGGTGTTACGTGTACGTGACCACTGTGATGTGCAACTGTTCATATCTGTGCATGTGTCATGGTCACATTTCACAGTGGTGTTTGTGTATGTCATGTCACATACCCCGTGAGTCCCATGTGGGACGGTATGTTTGAGCCAGGGTGTCCCAGTGGCACAATAGTGATGGCCCTCCACAGTCTTTGTGCATGTAGTGTTTACAATGTCTCTGATTTCATGTGCACAATGGGAGACAGTCTCCACATCCACGTTGTGTGTGCATGGACTCTGATGTTGTGCGTGTGTGTCACAGACGTCCATGTCTGTCCTGCCATGGCAAGTGTGGCCACTACCTGTGGGGGTCATGTTTGTTTTGCTGTGGTGTACACATGATACTCCAGGTGATGCCAGTGTCCATGTGGCATTACAGGGTCCCTGGGAATGTGCCTGTCGTTGAGCTGTGGTGCCTGGGGCACATCTGTCCTCACATGTCACTGTGGGGGTGACTGTGACACGGCATCATGATATCCAATGGGCCAACCTGGGACAAATTGATGCCACCTGTAGGACCGTGTTGACAGATGTTGGCCATGTATGTACCATACATGTCGTTCCGGTACTGCACACTTCATGTAGTTGTGCCTCATGATGATGTATGTTGGGATCTTGAGTGTGTTCAATGCCGCATATGTGGGGTGACTGACGATCTTGCTTACTTCTCCTCTGCACTGCAGGGCTCCTGCTGTCCATCGGCCATTCCCAGACCTGGCAACGATGGTGGAACGGGACAGCATCCGACGGTACCGCTTCACCAGGCAGCTGATTGAGGATTTGGCAGTGCAGTTGTCCCCACATTTGCAGCCTGGCCGGCCGTATCCTACAGCGCTGACCCCCAAGGTGAAGGTGATGGCAGCCCTACACTTCTTTGCCACCGGTACCTTCCAACATACTGTGGCGTCTGCTGGTGGGATGTCACAGACCATGTTCAGCCGTGTGCTCCGCGATGTTTTGGCGGCAATGTTGCTCTTCCTGAACCGGTACATCTATTTCCCTAGACTGCGACGACTCACTGACGTGAAGAGTGACTTTTATGCCCTGGGGAGGATGCCGCATGTCATTGGCTCCATTGATGGGACACATGTGGCTTTGGTACCACCACAGGCCCAGGAGCAGGCCTACAGGAACCGCAAGCACTACCACTCGGTCAATGCACTGGTGGTGTGTCTTGCAGACATGACCATCACACACGTGTGTGCCCGTTTCCCTGGTTCAGCACACGATGCCTTTGTGATGAGGAGTAGTCGCATCCCCAGGATGATGGCACAGATGCAGAACCAGCGTGCCTGGCTTGTCGGTGTGTACTGACTTTGTGCCATTGTGTGTGATCTGATCTGTAGTATTCTGCCCACCTTTCCAAGTCAGCTGATGTGCACTTGTCTGTCCGTAGGTGACTCGGGATACCCCAACATGCCGTGGTTGCTGACACCCCTCAGGAACCCTGTGACACCTGCCCAGATGCGCTACAATGAGGCACATGGTCGGACCAGGAGAGTGATTGAGCGGACCTTTGGTCTCCTGAAGAGCCGCTTCCGCTGCCTGGACAAGACCGGAGGGTCCCTCCCATATGCCCCTGCGAAAGTGTGCAAGATTATCATCGTCTGCTGCATGCTACACAACCTGGCAGTGCGGAAGGAGTTGCCTCTCATCCAGGATGACGATGACCAACATCCGCCACCTGTGGAGGATCCTGGCCTGGACCACGATGCCAGTGACGATGATGATGATGATGATGGTGATGGTGATGTCCGCACACAGCTCATCACCAACTTCTTTAGCTGAATGTGAGTATCCTGAGGTGTCATGTGAATGATGTGAGTTGGCATGATGTGTGGGTGGGGCTCTGGCGCTGTTGGAGTGTGTCCATGGGCTACTTGACTGGATGTGTGTTGCGATGTGTGGTGACAGGTGGGCTGTACTCCCCAACAGTGTTGACATGCTAACTTGGTTCTGGGTGGGTATCTTGTAACATGTATTGTGCATGAGTTTTGCTGTTCTGTCCTGTACTGCATTGCTTTTGACTGTGTGTCATTTCTGTCCTTCACAGGGTACTTTCAGATTCGTTTGGTCAACTGTGTCCACCGACGACGTGATTGCACATCCAGGCTGGTAGCTGTTGTGTCCCTACAGGTGATGTGCGCCACACCCATGGACTTCCTTCCGTCTACAGTTGTTGACTGTGTGCCCGCTACCAGGTGGGGTTACCTTACATCTGTAGTGGTTACGGCATGTTGCTACTGTGTAATAAACCTGTGCTTCACTTAGTGATGTGCGTTGTCTGTGGTCACACATTTGACTGCCATTTGCTTACTGCACCTGTGGGCTACTTGACTACAACTGGGAATGGGTGTGGTGTCTGTGCATTGCACCGTCTTCCCTGGCAACATCAGTGTAGGCAATGAGTCAGATGGCCTAGGTGTGTATGTGTTGTGTACCCCTGGTGGTGTGTCTCCCTCATATGTGTCACGTTGCGTGTACTCACATGCCTGTGTTGTCCTTGCTGTTGCAGTTCGCATACACAGTGTAATTTTGCAGTTCATCATCCCCATAACAGCACCCACGTTGGAATCACGACAGAGGCAAGTATGGTGTATTAGTGTGTTTATTGTGATACATTTGTGTTAATAGTGCATTGGATGGGTTGTGCTGTACATGAATCTTGCAATCCCAAGTTCCTAGGTGAATTGAAAGTCCAGGTAGACAGGATCCCCAGTATCGGGGCCACAGTTGTCTGACACATTGTTCCAACTTGTACTCCCCATGCAATGTGTGGGAGTAGTGTTGCCGTCAACAGGGTGAACAGTCTGTGCACAAAGGCGAAAATCCAGAACAGGTTCAGGCTTCCTGGGAGTTGCGCTTGGCCATCAGCCTCTCACTTTCCCCTCCTCGGACGACCCCTCTTCTTGGGGGGGGCCCTCAAGTGCAGGCTGCTGCGGTGCAGGGGACTCTCCGCCAGAGTCCTCCTCCCTCCCTGTGGCAGTTGCAGTTTGTTCGGTACCAGATGTTGTTGGCACACAGGGAGGTGTGGACTGGTTGCTGTTCATCTGGCGGAGGCATTGTAAAATGTCCCTGTGCACCGCCGTCATCTCATGTAGTACATCCCACTTGGACTCCACGCGGGACATGTGTGAGTCCACACGTGACATGTGTGACTCCACGTGGGACATGTGGGAGTCCAAGCAGGCATGATGGGCAGCCTGCTGCTGTTTGATGTCTCTGAGGAGCCCCACTACCTGGCTGAGCTCTCCGGTGCTGGACTGGTACGCATCAGCTATGCGTACCAGTTGTGGGTCTTCATGCACACCAGCAACGTCTGCAAGCAGCGACCTCTGTCTCCCACCCCTCCCACCACCCCTGCTGACATGTGCAGTGTGTGCAGTTGCACGCACAGATAACCCTGGTCCACCTTGGGGGTTGGTGGTGGTGGTGGTGTCCATGGCCCCAGGTTGGTCCAGGGTCACTGCGCTGGTGTTGCTCCTTATTCTGTCCATGTCGGCAGGGATGGTATTCGTGGTGACAGTCGTTGGAGGGGTGGGTGCAGGGGGTGCAGCTGGTGGACCTGCTGGTGCTGCAGCTGGTGGTCCTGCTGGTGCAGCATGTTGACTTGCACCGGATGTGCCAGGTTGTTCATCGTCCGAGGAGGACAGAGGCTGTACGATGCCAGTGAGCTCGGCATCCTCTTGAGCCTGGGACTGGGACTCCTCAGCGTCTGCTGCTGTGTCCCCATCATCACCTGTTTTTGGGAGACACAAACAATGTATGTCATGTTTCTGCAGGCATCAGTGGTTGACACACCTGACAGTTGTGACTGTGCCTCGGGGTGCGGGCCTGTACATTGCATTGTCCTAAGTCGTCACAGTCAGGGGTTGATATTGGTGTGGCACATTGTCCTGCATTATTTGGGCATTTCTATGTATTCTCTGGGGTGTGAACATGGTCTGCATTGCTTGTGTTTGGTTGACAGCCAGACCTCCTTCCCACCCACCCAGCCAGCCAGTCAGTTATCCCACCATGGAACGTGCTTGCGTTGCAGGGAGTGTAAGTTGTCTCTCAGGATGTCAGTCAGTGGTGTCCTGCTGTTTGTTGGTGCACAGTTGGCAGCAGGGCCTTGTGCTCTCCACAGCAGTAGCCAGTGTCAGCCATCTTGTGAGTCCTTCTCCACTCCCTGTGATGTGAGCATGGTTCAGGGTGGTGTTGATGGGCCAGTTGTGAGGCTGAGCAATGTCTGTGACTACGACTCCCATCATGCTATTGCCTCCACCCCCTTCCCAGCATGCCCATGCTTCCTTCCTTTTGACTCTGCTTCCCTGTGGGGTGGGCTGGCTGTGCTGACAGGATGGCTGGGAGTGTTGTCCTGGCAGTTGTTTGGCTAAGAGTCCCAAGAGTGTCCCTGTGCTTCACACAACATAACCCAGGGTGGTGGTGCTTTGTGGGATCTTGTGTTAGGATGGAGGGCATTGCATTCTACCAGGTGGGTACTGTGGAGTTTGTGTTGGGGAGGGTGTGAGGGGAGGTGCTGGTGACTATAGTCAGTGCTGCGAGTCCCCCTTCCCACCCAGCCAGATATCCCACCATGGAACGTGCTTGCATTGCAGGGAGTGGAAGTTGTCTCTCAGGATGTCAGTCAGTGGTGTCCTGCTGTTTGTTGGTGCACAGTTGGCAGCAGGGCCTTGTGCTCCCCACAGCAGTAGCCAGTGTCAGCCATCTTGTGAGTCCTTCTCCACTCCCTGTGATGTGAGCATGGTTCAGGGTGGTGTTGATGGGCCAGTTGTGAGGCTGAGCAATGTCTGTGACTACGACTCCCATCATGCTATTGCCTCCACCCCCTTCCCAGCATGCCCATGCTTCCTTCCTTTTGACTCTGCTTCCCTGTGGGGTGGGCTGGCTGTGCTGACAGGATGGCTGGGAGTGTTGTCCTGGCAGTTGTTTGGCTAAGAGTCCCAAGAGTGTCCCTGTGCTTCACACAACATAACCCAGGGTGGTGGTGCTTTGTGGGATCTTGTGTTAGGATGGAGGGCATTGCATTCTACCAGGTGGGTACTGTGGAGTTTGTGTTGGGGAGGGTGTGAGGGGAGGTGCTGGTGACTATAGTCAGTGCTGCAAGTCCCCCTTCCCACCCAGCCAGCCAGATATCCCACCATGGAACGTGCTTGCATTGCAGGGAGTGTAAGTTGTCTCTCAGGATGTCAGTCAGTGGTGTCCTGCTGTTTGTTGGTGCACAGTTGACAGCAGGGCCTTGTGCTCTCCACAGCAGTAGCCAGTGTCAGCCATCTTGTGAGTCCTTCTCCACTCCCTGTGATGTGAGCATGGTTCAGGGTGGTGTTGATGGGCCAGTTGTGAGGCTGAGCAATGTCTGTGACTACGACTCCCATCATGCTATTGCCTCCACCCCCTTCCCAGCATGCCCATGCATCCTTCCTTTGACTCTGCTTCCCTGTGGGGTGGGCTGGCTGTGCTGACAGGATGGCTGGGAGTGTTGTCCTGGCAGTTGTTTGGCTGGAAGTCCCAAGAGTGTCCCTGTGCTTCACACAACATAACCCAGGGTGGTGGTGCTTTGTGGGATCTTGTGTTAGGATGGAGGGCATTGCATTCTACCAGGTGGGTACTGTGGAGTTTGTGTTGGGGAGGGTGTGAGGGGAGGTGCCGGTGACTATAGTCAGTGCTGCAAGTCCCCCTTCCCACCCAGCCAGTCAGATATCCCACCATGGAACGTGCTTGCATTGCAGGGAGTGTAAGTTGTCTCTCAGGATGTCAGTCAGTGGTGTCCTGCTGTTTGTTGGTGCACAGTTGGCAGCAGGGCCTTGTGCTCCCCACAGCAGTAGCCAGTGTCAGCCATCTTGTGAGTCCTTCTCCACTCCCTGTGATGTGAGCATGGTTCAGGGTGGTGTTGATGGGCCAGTTGTGAGGCTGAGCAATGTCTGTGACTACGACTCCCATCATGCTATTGCCTCTACCCCCTTCCCAGCATGCCCATGCTTCCTTCCTTTGACTCTGCTTCCCTGTGGGGTGGGCTGGCTGTGCTGACAGGATGGCTGGGAGTGTTGTCCTGGCAGTTGTTTGGCTAAGAGTCCCAAGAGTGTCCCTGTGCTTCACACAACATAACCCAGGGTGGTGGTGCTTTGTGGGATCTTGTGTTAGGATGGAGGGCATTGCATTCTACCAGGTGGGTACTGTGGAGTTTGTGTTGGGGAGGGTGTGAGGGGAGGTGCTGGTGACTATAGTCAGTGCTGCGAGTCCCCCTTCCCACCCAGCCAGCCAGATATCCCACCATGGAACGTGCTTGCATTGCAGGGAGTGGAAGTTGTCTCTCAGGATGTCAGTCAGTGGTGTCCTGCTGTTTGTTGGTGCACAGTTGGCAGCAGGGCCTTGTGCTCCCCACAGCAGTAGCCAGTGTCAGCCATCTTGTGAGTCCTTCTCCACTCCCTGTGATGTGAGCATGGTTCAGGGTGGTGTTGATGGGCCAGTTGTGAGGCTGAGCAATGTCTGTGACTACGACTCCCATCATGCTATTGCCTCCACCCCCTTCCCAGCATGCCCATGCTTCCTTCCTTTTGACTCTGCTTCCCTGTGGGGTGGGCTGGCTGTGCTGACAGGATGGCTGGGAGTGTTGTCCTGGCAGTTGTTTGGCTAAGAGTCCCAAGAGTGTCCCTGTGCTTCACACAACATAACCCAGGGTGGTGGTGCTTTGTGGGATCTTGTGTTAGGATGGAGGGCATTGCATTCTACCAGGTGGGTACTGTGGAGTTTGTGTTGGGGAGGGTGTGAGGGGAGGTGCTTGTGACTATGGTCAGTGCTGTGAGTCCTCCTTCCCACCCAGCCAGCCAGATATCCCACCATGGAACGTGCTTGCATTGCAGGGAGTGTAAGTTGTCTCTCAGGATGTCAGTCAGTGGTGTCCTGCTGTTTGTTGGTGCACAGTTGGCAGCAGGGCCTTGTGCTCCCCACAGCAGTAGCCAGTGTCAGCCATCTTGTGAGTCCTTCTCCACTCCCTGTGATGTGAGCATGGTTCAGGGTGGTGTTGATGGGCCAGTTGTGAGGCTGAGCAATGTCTGTGACTACGACTCCCATCATGCTATTGCCTCTACCCCCTTCCCAGCATGCCCATGCTTCCTTCCTTTTGACTCTGCTTCCCTGTGGGGTGGGCTGGCTGTGCTGACAGGATGGCTGGGAGTGTTGTCCTGGCAGTTGTTTGGCTAAGAGTCCCAAGAGTGTCCCTGTGCTTCACACAACATAACCCAGGGTGGTGGTGCTTTGTGAGATCTTGTGTTAGGATGGAGGGCATTGCATTCTACCAGGTGGGTACTGTGGAGTTTGTGTTGGGGAGGGTGTGAGGGGAGGTGCTGGTGACTATAGTCAGTGCTGCGAGTCCCCCTTCCCACCCAGCCAGCCAGATATCCCACCATGGAACGTGCTTGCATTGCAGGGAGTGGAAGTTGTCTCTCAGGATGTCAGTCAGTGGTGTCCTGCTGTTTGTTGGTGCACAGTTGGCAGCAGGGCCTTGTGCTCCCCACAGCAGTAGCCAGTGTCAGCCATCTTGTGAGTCCTTCTCCACTCCCTGTGATGTGAGCATGGTTCAGGGTGGTGTTGATGGGCCAGTTGTGAGGCTGAGCAATGTCTGTGACTACGACTCCCATCATGCTATTGCCTCCACCCCCCTTCCCAGCATGCCCATGCTTCCTTCCTTTTGACTCTGCTTCCCTGTGGGGTGGGCTGGCTGTGCTGACAGGATGGCTGGGAGTGTTGTCCTGGCAGTTGTTTGGCTAAGAGTCCCAAGAGTGTCCCTGTGCTTCACACAACATAACCCAGGGTGGTGGTGCTTTGTGGGATCTTGTGTTAGGATGGAGGGCATTGCATTCTACCAGGTGGGTACTGTGGAGTTTGTGTTGGGGAGGGTGTGAGGGGAGGTGCTTGTGACTATGGTCAGTGCTGTGAGTCCTCCTTCCCACCCAGCCAGCCAGATATCCCACCATGGAACGTGCTTGCATTGCAGGGAGTGTAAGTTGTCTCTCAGGATGTCAGTCAGTGGTGTCCTGCTGTTTGTTGGTGCACAGTTGGCAGCAGGGCCTTGTGCTCCCCACAGCAGTAGCCAGTGTCAGCCATCTTGTGAGTCCTTCTCCACTCCCTGTGATGTGAGCATGGTTCAGGGTGGTGTTGATGGTCCAGTTGTGAGGCTGAGCAATGTCTGTGACTACGACTCCCATCATGCTATTGCCTCCACCCCCTTCCCAGCATGCCCATGCTTCCTTCCTTTTGACTCTGCTTCCCTGTGGGGTGGGCTGGCTGTGCTGACAGGATGGCTGGGAGTGTTGTCCTGGCAGTTGTTTGGCTAAGAGTCCCAAGAGTGTCCCTGTGCTTCACACAACATAACCCAGGGTGGTGGTGCTTTGTGGGATCTTGTGTTAGGATGGAGGGCATTGCATTCTACCAGGTGGGTACTGTGGAGTTTGTGTTGGGGAGGGTGTGAGGGGAGGTGCTTGTGACTATGGTCAGTGCTGTGAGTCCTCCTTCCCACCCAGCCAGCCAGATATCCCACCATGGAACGTGCTTGCATTGCAGGGAGTGGAAGTTGTCTCTCAGGATGTCAGTCAGTGGTGTCCTGCTGTTTGTTGGTGCACAGTTGCCAGCAGGGCCTTGTGCTCCCCACAGCAGTAGCCAGTGTCAGCCATCTTGTGAGTCCTTCTCCACTCCCTGTGATGTGCGCATGGTTCATGGTGGTGTTGATGGGACAGTTTTGGGGCGGGCAATATGTGTGACTGCGACTCCCATGATGCTATTGGCTACACTGACTTGGCCAGCATACACAGAATTCCTTCCTTTGAGTGGTCTTCACTGTGTGTTGGTGTTGTTGTGGTGGCTACATGTGTGGATGTGTTTGTTAGTTCTATTTGTGCCACTGCCTAGCTGTAGTTGTGGTTGTGTTTGTACATGTGTTGGCACAGTTGGATGTGACTTTTTTGATGGCATGTGTTGTGTTTCTCTGACTGACATACACATTTTGGGATGATTCTGTTCTGGTTGCTGTGTGATTGCTATGAGTGCATGGTTTGACTCTCCCCTTGACAGTGATGTGTGTGTGTTTTGTGGCAGTATATTGTGTACATTTGTTGTGTACTCACCAGGCTCTGGGATGTTCTCTAGTCCATATACGCTCACTGGCGGAAGGATGGCCCGCACCTTCTCCTCCCAGGGCCTGAGGTATACTGGCTTGGCAGGAGGGCCACTGCCGGTGTATTGGCTGATGAGGTAGTCTTTCTTGAGCAGCTCACGTACCCTCCTGCGCACGTCATACCACCTGTTCTGGATGTCGGTCTTTGTGCGCAGACATGGTGATTGGGCGTTCACCCTGTTGATGATCCTCTCCCACATCTTGGTTTTCTGCGACATGGGGGTCTGTTGGACCAATGTGCCAAACAGCTGTGGCTCTACCCTGAGGATCTCGTCTACCAGGACTTCCAATTCACAATCTAGGAACTTGTGATTCTTCTTGGGGGGCATGGTGATGGGTGGTGATGGTGAGTGATGTGTGTGTTGGTGTGCAGGTGAGGGTGTGTGAGTGTGTGTTTTGCTGGGTGTATGTGAGGTAGGTATTTGTTGGTGTGCTGCTGGTGTGTGGCTTGTGTGAGGGATGAGTTGTGGGTGTGTGGTTGCTTTCTCTTGGGTGCTGGCAGTGGAATGGCATTTGCAAAGGCTCATGGTAGTGATTTGTGTCCTTTATATAGGTGGAGTTGTGGGTGTGTCTTTGTTCTCTGTCCCCACCCCCCCAGTATTTATTGGCTTGGTAATTGCTTGTTTGGCCTTTTTTTGGGTGATTTTTCCTTTGTGTTGTTTGTGTATGTTGGAAACGTTCTTGTGACCGAGTCGGACCCTGCATTGGTCTCGTACGGTGTTTTCCGTTTCGTTCACGCTGTGTTTGTGCAGTTTTCTATGCTGCGTACGCGTCGGTCGCGGTGTATTGTGTTGCTTCGGCTCGGTTTTGTATGCGTGTCGGTCGTACGGCTTGTCCTCCGTCCGACTCGGTCGTGTTTTTCGCGCCTTGCATCGTACTTTGCGGTTTGGAGTTGGCGGGTACGTTTCGGTCGGATTTGTTCCGGGTGCGTGTCGGTCGGTTGGATTCGCGTGTTTTTCCGGCCGGATTGCTATTTTCCGTGCGGCTCGGTCGGTCGGCTTGGTTTCCTTACGTGTCGGTCGGATTTATCGCGGCTTGCATCGTACTTGGCGTGTCGGGCGCCACTGGTACGTGTCGGTCGGTAATTTTTCCGGCTCCGAGTCGGTCGGTGCTTTTTCTGGCCCGAATCGGAATCGACCCCTTAGTGTTCTTGCGGCTGTATAAGGTGTGACAAGATGTTGTAGTACATGAGGATACGATGAGTATTTTAGCTTATGGGCGATGCATAGAGCCCTGAATTATATGCGTCTCTTAATAGGTAGCCAATGTAGTTGCATGAGGGCCGGACATGCTGAACTCTTCTTGGTCAGGCCCACAAGTGCTCGTGCTGCCACATTTGTATGACCTGCAGTTTCTTTGTGACATAATTTGGGCTACCCAGATATAAGAACTTGCTGTAGTCGAGGTGTGAGAGTATCAAGCCTGGTACCACCGTCCTATGACACTCCATTGGGAGCCATATAAGCATTTCCCTTAAAGATTTTACCAGGCCAAAGCAGGTGCTCGCTGTCTTCTTAGCTTGGGAATTCATAGTAAGGTCTTTATCTAAAAGTGCACCAAGGTTTTTTACTTCAGTTTTGGAGGTGAAGGATTCTCCCAAGCAAGGGGGGGGAAATTAGTTGTTCCCAGAATGATGGGTTATTGCCTACCACCAACACTTCTGATTTACCCCTTTCAGCTTGAGGCAACATGCAGCCATCCAGGTGGAAACTTGTTCTAGACATGCATAATTGAATGACAATTTGAGTGTCGTCCGCATAAGATACCAACGGCAAAACCCTGAGCACAGATGATTTCTGAGAGTGGCTTAACATATATGTTAAAAAGTATAGGGCTCAACACAGGGCCCTGCGGCACTCCACATTCCCATTTGTAGGTTTCTGCCATAAAAGGGCCTTCACTGACTTGAAAACTTCTATTACCTAAAAAATACCATTAGCCACTTTAATGCAGCTTCAGTGAACCCTAATGTCTTTATTCTCTCTCTAAGGACTGAGTGGGAGACAGTATCAAATGCTGCGCTCAAATCCAAAAGAATGAGAGCAGCCGATACTCCTTGATCTAGGGTCACTCTCATGTCTTTGGTAGCCAGCAAAAGAGCTGTCTTCATGCTACAGCCAGAGCAGAAACCAGTTTGCACTTGGTGTATCAGCCTATCGGTATTTAAGAACTTCGACAGAGAGGCGTTTAGCCACTTCTCTAAAATTGTACCTATTCCGGGCAATAATGAAATAGGTCAATGTGACACCCAATTAGTGCTTTCATGATTATACTTAATACCTGACACTTATTAAGTAGAGAAATCTTTTCCTTCTGGGAAATAGGCACTAGAAACTCCAACTGAAGGCTATAGCCCACATTCTGGGTCAACATTATTGTGTATGTCCTCAGTCAACTCTGCCCAAAGGCAGAATTATAACTGCGTTTGACTAAGTTACCCGCTTGCTCCTTGTGCTCTTGCAGAGCTTATTGCCCCTTAGCTTTTCTAGGAAAACTGCACTAGAAAATTGATTATTTCACCTCATTTAAGAAAGAAATTCAGGGGTTAAGTACTCCTGCACCCCTCCCCTCTAGAAGATGTTGCTGATATTTGGGCCAGGAATTATGTTTCACCACTTTCAAACATCACCAGCTGTCACTGCTCCATCATAAGCTAAATAGGTCTAAAGTGTTGGACCTTTGAGGGGTTGAATTAACTAATCCTACTCCCACATAAACAAATCTGGGAAGGGTGGGGCTTAAGAGGGGTTAGAATACTATTTCTGTGCCAACGTAAGCAAAATGATGGAATGAATTGGCCTTTGGATGAGTTAGATTTACAATTTCAAATCTAATTTAAATGACAGTAGGGAAATTGATGGATTTTTGAGGGTTGAGATTTACTATTCCTACTCCCAAGTAAGGTAAATCAGTGAAGGTGTTGGACTTTGGAGAGGATATATTTACTATTCCTACTGCAATCTAAGTAGCAGTAATGAAAGTGTTGGGCTTTAGAGGGCCATTCCATGCCATTCCATTGAAGCACCTAACAACACAAAACAACATACATTTTTTAAAACAATTTCAAAATAAAAAGTATGCTTTATAAATATATGAAATTGAATGTAATTAAATAAAAATGATAATACAAAATAATGTAACAAATAAAAACAAAAGAAATACACTTAATACATTTTAAAAAATTACACTTCTCTCCCTACTGCCCAAAACACACTAACACAACAAAAATGTACAGTAAATTATAAATAAAACAATAAGAACATTAAAACAATAATAAAATAAAACAAAATTAAAACCAATATTAGATATAAAATGTTTTTTACAAATCATAATAATAAAGACAAGACATCTATCATAACAAAAAAGTTATCAAAGTAAAAAAATGATCTCCAAAGCAAATAAACAAATATATCATTTACATAATTACCAACTTAATATTCAATTACATAAATAATTAATTTGTAAAAAAAACTATTATTTAAATAACTTCTCACCCTGTACCCCTATAAATCCATTATCCCAGTACTAATATTATAAATTAAACTAGAATAAAATTACACAATAAATTATTAATTACCAATTAAATATTCAATTACCATAAAAATAATGTAATATTAAAAACATAAATTTAGACTTTTAATAATTTCCATCCTTATTCCCCTACAAATTCAGAAACCTGCTAATAAAATATAAATTACTAGTTCAATGTCCTGGGACAGCCCAGTGGCACAGAAGAATGATGACAAATGGGACCAGATAGGTTCAGAGGGACGTAGAACATACAAGTGCCATTGCAGAGGACGCAAATTGTTCATTTTCTATCGCCTGATTAGTGAGGCCCTTCAAGGTATTAATTAGCCAACCCTAGCTATTGGCTGGTGGTGGGCATGAGTTAGAAATCTGCCCATCTTGCAGGGTCACCTGGGATTGTTTTTCCTTTTTATTGAACCCTAATTTTTTTGGCAATAGATTCTTTTTGCACTTGACTCCTGCTAAACAGAGGTAGCGTGTTTGTGCTTCCCTCTTTTTAACATGTTAAAATCGGTATATCCCTGATTGGCATATTTAACTCCTTTGGAGGTCCAGGGTATATGGCAAAACCTGTACACAGGGCCTGCAAATTAAATGCTACTAGTGGTCTGCAGCACTCACTGTGCCACCTACTAATGTAACATGGTAAAACATGTCTCCATGCTTGCCACCTCATCCTGAGTGTGCAGTTTTAAACTTCCATCTTGAAATAATAAAATAAAACTTGGAAGTCACCGCCTATGGTAGGGTATCTAAAAAGTAGGATATGCATATTAAGGGGCCGATTACGATGTCAGTTGGAAAGCTTCCGACCGCTAGGTGGAGGCTTTCCCGCCGTGGTCAGAGGCTTTCTGACCGACTTGGTCTGTTTGAGGTCCGACCGACCGATTATGATGTTGGCAGTTGCAACGTAAACCGGCCAGTCATTCGAACTCAGTTCCGACCGGCTCTCGGAGTCTTCCAGCTGGTCAGAACTGCACCGCAACCCCTATGGATGGCGTTTCCACCATCGGGATTACAATGTCGGTATCCCACAGCCTTTCTGTGCCGGCCTTTCTGACACGGAAAGGCTGTCAGACAGCAACTTTATGGGGCCCCTAGCAGGGCCCCCTTGCCTCCACAGTCTACGGTCGCCATGGGGTGCCTGCCACTGGGTGCAGGGTTTTACACACACCCCCATTTCTCTATCGGAGCCTGTATTACGTCCGGTTTACGGCTGTGACACAAGCTCCCATAGAGGACAGTGGGAATCCGACTGAACAGTGTTCGGTCGCATAGTGATCAGGCGGTTCGAACCACCGACCTCAGGTCGGTTGGTCCCACGTCTGAGACGGTGTCAGTCGGAGGCAATATCGTAATAAGCCCCTAAATATTTTACATGTCCTGGCACTCAAAAACAACCATAGTCATTTTTCACTGTGGCAAAACTGGCTCGCATATAAGTTAACAATGGTTCACACTGTTACATTTAATAAGTGCTAAATGCAGTTTGGGAGTAGCTAGAAAAATGGTTCAGGGACTCATAATAATTGTAATTTAAATCCAAGTTACTTGTCAAGCTGAATTTTTAATACTATTTTTAAAAAGACACTTTTAGAAAGTTGTCTTTTTTCTGCCAAAAACACTTTCCTGCCAGCGTCCAGCTGACACCTTATTGCTCCCCTATGGTGAGATGTGTATTGTTGCCAGACAGTGGAGAAAGAGGTCTGGGTGTAGGGTAGGGTACTCCACCCTTGACAGCATGGTTGGGGGATGTGCCCCACCCCTTCCTGAACTTCAAAAAATGCCTGCCTTGTCACTGGCAGATGAAGCCTACACCTAGGGCTGTTGCCTCTCTAGTCAGGCTGACCACAAACCCACTGGGAGGGGAGGAACTGGCCAGAACTAGTTTAGGAAGACCACAAACAGGCTGGCACTGGGCATAAAAGTGGACATCACAGACACTACTGGACCCATGAAGAAACATAAGAAGTACAGCCCTGCTGTCTGAGGCATCTGAAGAAAAGACCGGACCAACTTGCCCCAAACCCAGGACCTCTAAAGTGACTCCAAGCCTCAGTTGGCTGACCTCCTGTTTGAGCTATAGGGACATAACAAGCATCCAGAAGCCCTTTGCCTGCAATTACCCAAATGCCCAGTACCAACTGGACCTGCCTTGGTCCCTGCTGCTGGTCTCTTTTGGAGTGAGTCCTAACCCCCAAGTGATGCACTCCAGTTTCTTGTCCATTGACTTACGTTGGAGTGTACTCCTCTTGTCCCCAAACTGCAAGAGAACCAACAGAGACCAGGATCACTGTTGAAGCTGCAGCCATCAACACTAAATCACTGGTTTGCCCCACTTAAAGAGATCTGACTTTCAGAAAAGTTTATATGTCCAAACATAGAGGGCTCCATAGGGACGACTCCAAGCAGCATTTGATCTGCATGGAAGCCTTCCCGGGCATGGACTTCAGACTTCACCTTCTCTGAACTTTCCCATCTTTGTCAAAGACTGCACAGGAATCCCGCTCTTCAGGAGCTCACAATTTTTGAGTCTTGCTCTGCATCCAGCTTGCCTCGCCAACGACTCATCGATGACCACTTTTTCTCCATAAGGGTTTTCAAACCCAAAAGTGAATTTTGCAAAATGATGAACTTGGCCCCTGAATCAACTGCTGATCCATTGTGCTCAGGCTTAAATTTGACTTTGACCTGGTCCACTATGTCCACAAAACCTTAGTTGGCACTTTGTGCTTTTGGTGCTACTTTTATTTTGAACTTTAGAAATTCATATCTCTGGTTCTACTTTTGGGATTTTGTAATTTTGGGTCATTTTATTTATTAAGATATTCTCTGTATCTTTAAATTGTCTGGGGATCTCCTTGTTTTGTGTTTTCACTTTATTACTTTATTAGTGTTTGAATACTGCATAAATACTTTAAATGTTGTCTCTATGTTAAGCCTGACTGCTTTTGCCAAGCTACAAGAGGGTTACTCATTGCTTTATTTAGTGACCTTAGTGGTTCACCCTGTCAAGGATTGTGATCATTATGTTAGGTGGGTTCTCACCCCCCTCAACTAATGCTCCATTTTCTTACAAACCTCATCTGAACCGACACCCAATCTAATGATGTCATGTTCTAAAAGAAGAATGAAAGCAGATATTTTCTTATTTCTTTTTTTTTTTATTGATGTACTCATTTTGACAAGAGGTAGGCTTAGCCTTTTGACAACTTCAGGCAAAATTATTAGAGACAGTAAAGATCCAACCAGATGTTAGAATAGATCTGCTGTCATATAGAATAGTCCTCAGTCTCTACCTTGAATTACAGGAAGCAAGAGGAAGATGGCCGTCCAGTGAGGAGCTCCGGCCTGGAGCTCCCGGACAGGGATTGCCGTTTTCGCTTAAAATCCCTCTTTCTCCCCATAATTTCCCCCGTAACCTATAGCAGTCTTCGTGAGGACATGACCGATGCCCGGTGGAGCTGCTTGGTTTGGCTAAAGAGGAGTCTGGCCCAGGTTTCTCCCGCAGCCAACACCTACCCAGCCGGACATCGGGGCATGGCATCCCTCGTCCCGCTGCTGCTATTTTCCGCCTCTGCTACTGCCCTCGGAATGAATCGCCATGGACTGCTGATGTATGACCAGCCTTGGCGCAGCTCTGAAAACATCGGATGGCTCCGGATGGCGACGGATTGAACCGGGGGTGAGATCTCCACACTTCCGGGACATCGAGACGACATGGCCGATGCCCAGTGGAGCCGCTTGGTTCGGCTATTGAGGAGTCCGGCCCGGGTCCTCCCGCGGCCGTCACCTACCCAGCTGGACATCGGGACATGGCAGGCCCCGTCCCGCTGCTTCTGTTTCTTCCCTCTGCTGCCTCCCTCGTAACAAATACCCGCGGATGCCTGATCTTTGGACCAGCCTTGGCGCAGCTCTTTCATCACCGGAAGGCTCCAGATGGCGGTGGACTGAATGGAGACGAGATTCCACTCTTCTTTACCGTCCCTCTACCCACTAGGTCGCAAGTAACTGCCTGCCCCGACGCTTAATCACCTGCAGCATTTTCTGGGTCGAAGGTGAGTGCCACGGCGCTGTTTGCTCCGATGTACCCGCTTTCCCACCTGCAGTCTGCCGACTTGGAGACAACTCGCTCTCCCAGTCCTCACTGCTGCCTCGCTCTCTCCCCCATGCTGGCCGTCTACTCAGAGGTAATCCGCCTTGATTCCGTCTTCTGTGACCTGAAAGTCCTTTTTCAGGTACGGGGGTGCGGGAGCTACGCCCGGCGGATTATCATCACCGATGCCCCTGTGGTCCGGAGCCTCTACACGCCTCTTCTCCCTGCCTCCCGCCTTTGACTCTGGAACTGCGTACCCTCCTTTGACTTCTTTTCTCTTTTGCACTTAATTCATACTCCCTGGTTCGCATCGTGGACTTTTTGTCTCTCTGATTTTGACCCGCCAGCCATTTTGTTGCTGACCACCGCTGATTTCCCGGACCTGAACCCACCATCTTGTTGTACTCATGTCCTTTCCCCTTTCCTCCGTTCTCACCCCGAAAATCCTCAAACGTATTTCTCCCTCCTTCTGGTCTGCCTTACTCCATCCTCCCCCCCCGGCTCCCTCCTATCCCCGCACCCGCTCTCATAACACCACTTTTGTCCCCTTCTACCTTCTCTCCCCCCTTTGAATTTTTCCACTATCCTTGTTAATTCCGCGCAACTCTGTCTCTAAATTGCTGTACCCTGACCTTATGTTTTTTGCTATTTTTCTTTTCTCTTGAGTTGAACGTTTTTCACTTTTCGCCCGTTCTGCCTTTACCCCCTCCCCCCTCAGGTTCCCTCCTCCCTCCCCCACCTATCCTTCTACTCATATTCTTATCCCCCTTCTCCCTCTCTGCCTCCTATGATTTGGCATTCACTTTGAAATTTCCGTGTAAAATGTCTAAATGATTATTGTTGTAACTTGCTGTTGTCCCTGATGTAAAGCGCTCTGATACCTCCGGGTCTAGCCAGCGCTATATAAGACTCAATAAAATAAAAAAATTAAAAAAAACAGGTTCTCAGGCTAAGGCCAGCCAAAAGAGCTCTTTTGCATAGGACACATGAAGTTCTGGGTGTAGGTAGGTTCTGCCCCAGGTCTTGGATTAAAGTGCTATAAAGTCTAGGATATGAAAGCTCAAGAAACTTCCTTCTTCTTTCTGTAGATTGAAAACTTGCTTTATAAAAGGCGAATGAAGAGACCAGGCAGT
Organism: Calotriton arnoldi; assembly: GCA_963921515.1. NCBI lineage: Eukaryota > Metazoa > Chordata > Amphibia > Caudata > Salamandridae > Calotriton > Calotriton arnoldi. The sequence goes on along the minus strand of CAWUFW010016694.1, from coordinate 278,464 downwards.
AGTAAGGAAATATGTTTTGCATGTTCCCCAGACCTCTGCCCTGCCCTAAAAAGACTTATGTATGCCACAAAAACATACTTTTTGTGACCTCTGTATGAGTGGAGCAACCAGAGTGATTTCTAAGCAGGTTTCACATGATTTTGTTACCATATATTCAAGCACATTCTCTCACATTCTGATTTATTGATTCTGTGGTCTTTGCATCTTTTCTATGAATGGTCTGAGGAGGCCTCTGTAAATTATTTTGCATTGGGGCATTGAATAATAGGATTTTCCAGTGCATGGGCAACTGTGAATTGATGGCCATTATCATGTCACTAATCTAAGGGCAATTGTAAGATTGAATTTAAGTCCATTGTTTCTTGATTTCTCAGAAGTGGCTGCGGTTGTCTGACCCTTACAGTACAAGCAACTCATGTCTGTATCAGTTCGAGCAGAGGAAGCTATTTTGAAGCCAGTGATAACAACAGCCATGCTATTGGAGAGTTTTTTCTGGCTCCCTGTTCATTCTCAAGCCAAAGGTAAATGTAGGTATTATCAAATGAGTTTAAAGGTACTATCCATGCTCCTGGTAACACCTGTGCAAGTGGAGGCACGTCTAAATATTGAACAGAAGGTTTTAGCGAATGGATTCCCTGTGACTGACTGTCTCATGCCATTTGTTTGGGTGATTCCATTGACCTACTCAGCTTTTGTTGTTTTTGTTTGTGCAGGAAGGGTTGGAAACATAACAAGTTAGATCTGGACACCACGAACTATTCTTTTAGCACCTTCAGCACTGTAATATGATCCACTCTGCCCTTTTTTATATTCACCGGAACAGTTTCAGTTCCATCGTAGGCATGAATTCTGATATGTGGATGAGAAAAGAGTAGATTTGTTCTTAATAATTTGTTAGCTATTCTGTCAGCTCTGGTTCCAATATTTTAGTAGGGCAAGTGTGTTTGGTGATTTATTTGGTCAATCCCTTTGGTTCTACCATATGTTTCTAGATGTTTGCAGGTTACTCGGACTGCTTGAACATGAAAGGCAAATTGATTGAGTAATATTCTATTTACAGCACCCTCACTTTTTAATTAAGTAATCAAGTTGGTTTCATTTATGCAAAAGTCCAAGAAGGATAACAATTTACAACTATAATATTTTTATTTTTTAAATGACAATCTGTATAAAATCTGAAAAAGTAAAAGCCAATTATGATGCCACACCAACACAGATGGTCAATACAGGTTTGAGATCAAAAAGTATACACTCTGTAACAATCGGTTATTGTTGGTGTGGCACATATAAATGTCATTGCTTCGTGAGCTCTGGTAACATTATTACAAATGCATATGTTTCTTAAATAGTGAAATCATAGTTGTCAGACCATGCTTGAGATCTTGAATAAAGTGCTTAAAGGAAGGACAGTTGCAGTCTGTGACACATACACAATACCATCTCCCCAGAATTACCTTCAAAGACAGACCATTAGTGTGAAGCTCTAAAAATAACTTTATTACAGTTTGATCTTTCCATATTGTAAAATATGATTGCCAATTGATCAAGACTGCACTATGAACGACTATTTTCAAACTAACAGTACCATTCATCAATGACATAACTATGTTCTGAATTTGTAACCTTAATAATTTATTGACCGGAACTCTAGTTACCCATTTCATATAATCGTTACTCATCAGGTCAAAACAATTCATTGCAATTACCAAGTTATGTCTTAAAACCTAATTTGTTGATGAGAAATATTCTAATTCTAATTTGGCTAATTCTCACAGGGCATTCGGGGCAGCTTGTTTCAAACGGTAACTCTGCCAAATTAAAGCACCAACAGCTTCAGAAAAAGTGCTAATAATACCGACTCCAAGGTGAAATGCTTGTTTACAAATACTGTGCCTAACTGACACAAGGGACTTTAGGAACCTTCCTTTAGCTCTGTCTAAAATACATTGTTTAATTACAACTGGAATACATTAAATTTCACGCATGAAATTAGGTTTTAGGTTTGCATGACAGATTTTTGGAATGGCCTTAAACTGTTTCTTCTCTGTTGCATTGTATATAGACTTTGGACCTGTACTGTGTGACTTTACTTTCCATTGGATTTGGTGTGTGAAAAAACATGATTTTGCTTTTAACAACATTTACTATCAGAAAATGTTTATGACAGTAATTAAATAGTTCATCAAGACCCCTTTGTAGATTCAAATGTGTTTGATAAAAAATCATAACATCTTTGGCATTCAGAAGGGTATTTTGTGAAAATGAACAAATAATAAAAATAAAATACAAATTAATAATATTTGTAACCCACTTGTGTGACTGGGCCAAGAACCCACAGCAGGAATGGCCCCAAAACACAGCATGGAGACATTGAGGGGCTTAACTACAACAAAGTAATGCAGCGCGGTGCCGAAAGCCATTTGGCTGCGCCGCGCTGCATTACGTTGGAAGCAAAGGAATCTGTCATATCTACAACAATATGATGGATCCCTTTGCTCTCCCCTGCGCTGTCACACAATGGGCTGCCATGTCCGATGCAGGCACCCTTGCACCATGGTGCAAGAGTGCCTGTGTTGTGGAGATGATTGTTTTTGTGCAGGAAGGGACTCCTTCCTGCACAAAAACAATCACAAAAGGTGATTTCCTCTTTCTATGCAAGGAGGAAAAAACAAGGAGAAATGAAAACATTTATCCTCGTTGTGCCTGAGGTGTAGCATTCTGAAGCTATTCTAGGTTTATGATTTCTCGTAAATATGGAAATGCGGCAGAAGCCATGGGTGTTGCATGGGAACAACCACAACAACACCCATGGCAAACCCCTTTCACGCATAGTGCTGCGTGTAAAGGGTCCGTATTTACAAGGGCACGAAAAGCCACGCAGGGTGGCTTTATGTGTCCTTGTAAATATGGTGCAGCAAGATGGGCCACCTGTGCATCACAAAATGTGACGCACCGGCGGTGCAAGGGGGTTGTAAATAAGTCCCTAAAGTTTTATTACCTAAATCAACCCATTTTGGCATTGTGGAAAGCAGGGGTGTTTTGGATCGGACCCTGCCACCGCACAGTGAAATCTACTAACCACAGACATTCACGGGAGAACAGTATGGTGTGACTTGCATGGATCTTACTATGTTTTCATAACCAGGATGCCCTACACACCTCAAACATTGACTACACATTTTTCCTCTTATTTATTTGAGGGAAAGTTCCTTCCCTCAGGTTTGTTCAAATGTGGTTTATAGAATGCCTAGTTTTAGGAGTAGGTGAAATCCAGCAAAATAGTACGTAGAGCTATAAATTCAGATAAGTAATGATAAGCATTTAAGAAATCATCCTAAATGCGAACTAGGCTTGCAAACATTGAAACTGGAAGAGGGAGAGTCTTAATAGTTTTAGTTGAAAAAGCAAATCATTCTATGAAGATTCAGTAATTCTGTTGTATTCGGATGTGAGCTAACATAACAAGGAGAAGAAGAAATAACGGGGACATGTGCAGCCTGGAAAGTGTTTCTTATTTATCAATGTACTCATTACTCCTGTTGATGAAATAAAATGTATCGTTTGCCAAGAAAACTCTGAATATAGTATAAAGGAAGAAATATTAGCATTTCTAGACTGGAGGCATCATTTAATGAGGTTTCTGTGGTGGAAACAGTGGCGGCTCCTAAACAATGGTGGAGGAGCGTCGCCCCACTGCTTTCAGGCAGTGCGAGAATACGAAACATAAAATGATAATAACTTTCAGTTTTTATCATTTTATGTTTGTGCTGCTTTGCGGGTGGGCGGGAGGTCAGGGATGCTCTGCTCTCGGAGCAGGGCAGGGGACGAGTGGTATGCCCACTCCTGTTTGGTCAGCCCAGTGGAGAACATGCCCAGGCCCCAATCCCTGGGTGAGCGTCAAACCAGGACTGAATTGCAGCGTTGTCATTGGTTAGTCTGCCCTGGCTGTGCTTCCTGTTCCTCGAGGAGAGCAGTAGCAGAGACGCAGGACCCGGCGGGAAGGTAAGTTTATTTTTATTATGAACATTGTAGCGCGACCTCCCCAGCCCCGGCGAGCCGTGCCAGCTGCCACTGGGTGGAAAAGGCGATATTGCAGACTCATAGGAGAGGTAAAAGATGGCAGAAGCATAGGCTACTTTGAAATGATCATTAACACTTTAAATAAATTGGACAGGAAAAATTCAGGATAAAGTCAACACGTTTACCATGGTTAGTGGTGGCTGAGCGTGGTGGGGCAGGTGAAAATATAGTAAGTAATAATTGTCCATTCGGAATGGGCTTGTTGATGATGTTATTTATTTATTTATTTTTGCAGGTCTCAATATATACAATGTGCTTTTCACTTAACCCTGTACAACACACTCAAAGGATACATATTACATTATGAAATCATAACAAACTGCAGCTCTAAGGGAGTTTTGCAATTCGACAGAATATGCAAACAATTCAATATTAGAGGCTGTGCCTATTCCATCATCTGCCACATCATCTACTGTTTTCAGCAAAAGGAAAGGTGATGCACTTAAGGTGGATGGGATATCTGTCATGTTTTTGGGGGAGTAGCTTTGTCCAAACTCTAAGGTCCTGTTGACGAGTTTGGCGGTCTTGGAGCAGGCCACCATGCCAGTGCCCTGTTCCTAGACCGCCAAACCAGTAGTCTGGCCGTCCGGCATATTCCGATTGGAATGCAGGTCAGGTGATCTTGCGACAGCGGTCCCATGGTGGCACCTTTCAAAGGCTCTTATGTGAGTCTTAGAAAGGCAGCACCATGGGACTGCCACAGCGCTTTCCAGCATGGCATGGACTGTGAATTCCATGCTGTGCTGGAACAGGGGGTGCCTACAGACGGGGGGGGTTCACCATGTGCCCCTCTGCATGCATCCCTTGGCCCAGAGGCAACAGGGGGCCCTGTAGGGCCCCCTTGGCTTCCTCCCTGCCACACTTTGCATGGCGGGCTCACTGCCATGAAAACTGTAGCAGTGAGGAAACTTGTAATATGCCTGCCGGTGCCGCAGCGCCACTGCCAGCATATTGCGGGCCTCAGACCGCTGAAAGACTGCAAGGAATGAAGGATCTCTGTCGGTAGCAGCAGTCGTATGGCAGTCCGAGTGCCCAAATCATAATGCGGCAGTTGGACCGCCGGTGCAGCGATAGCCGCACCATCACCATGTGTTTGGTGGTTTATTGGACTGCCAAACTCGGAGTTAGGACTTAAATCAGGCCGTAGGTGCTGCATATTTTGCAGCATAATTTACTAGCAGAATAAGGCACACATCTTCGGACCCTGACTCAGACATTGTGATTGCGTTTTGCAGAATTCCAAGAACCCGTAATATTGGCCATAACTGTATTTATATGTTGCGTACTACAGCTGTAGAGGTTTTAAAGCTTGTCACAGTCTGATGCACAGGGGATAATAGTGGTGAAGATAATGCGATGGGAATTGGAATAGTAGTAACACAGGGCGCAATTTAAAAAAAAAATGAAAATCCTACCACGTGTAGGTGTAGGCCTAGGCCTTGTAGATGCTTTTCCTTAATTTACATCGCCACTCTCCTCTTCCCAGCCCAGGAATACTTCAGGGAAAAATAAGAATTGGTAGCTTTCCAATTCATGTGTTTCTTGTTCATGTTTAATCAAATTTACCATGCAAATTTTACCCTTGCTCATACCCCTTCAATACAATCTGGGGGACGGTATTTCATATGTTTGTAAATACTTAGTCCTGACGCTCCCCTTGATCACTTATGTCCCCACCTACATGTGTGTCTTAGGAATGTGAAAAATCTAATCTAAAGGGATAGGCTGCCACAAAACAGCTCTGTAAATCATGACTGAGAATCTCACTCTGGAATGTATGTACTAAGATGCAGCCTTTCCGTGGGCAATTTACATTTACGAGAGGCAAACGTTGACAGTCTGCCCCCTATGTCATGCTATGACATAGAAACTTGTGAGTTCTTGTGGCTGAGTCAATAATGTGTGGAGAGTATCAGATCGATCTTTTCCATATGCAGAGCAAAGTCTTTTGAATCTAAACCTGGTATTCAGTATCCAGCAAGGGCCAGAGCTGGGTGGCATAAAACCACAGTTGCACTTTTTCATGTGTGAATTATGGTATGCACTAGCTGATATTTACACAATTGCTGACTGAATGGATGATGATCTAGTTAACCTAAGTCATATTTATAGGTGGGAAAGGCGACAGAGGGCCACCTATTAAAATAGTTGCTTAATCATGTCACCTGTTCGCAACAGCAACTTAATTTGGACTCACTGGGGCGTATCTACAAGTTCATTGCACCGCCAGTGTGCCACTTTTTCTGACGCACCAGTGGCGCAATGGGCTTTCCCATATTTACAAGCCCGCGTAAAGTCACCCTGCATGACATTTTATGGCCTTGTGAATATATGGGCCTCTTTCATGGATTACTCTGTGTGAAAGGAGTATTCCATGGGTGTTGCTATGGGTGTTCCCATGCACCATCCATGGAACTTGAAGCATTCCCAGGTGTATAACATTTTGTAAAATTGGGAATGGGTCAAAATCCTAAGCCTTCCCAAGGGAGGCGTAGGAATGGCGCAACGAGGAAAAAGACTTTTATTTGTCCTGGTTTTTCCTCTTTCTCTGCGTGCTGAATGGATCACTGACAAAATATCGAAGGTCAAAAAATCGACCTACAAAAATATCGCAACAAAAATATCGATGTCAATAATATCGAAATCCTATCTACGACATGGTAAGTACAAAAATATCGAAAAAACAATATCAATGTCAAAAATATCGTTATCAAAAATATCGGTTTTTTTTTGTTAAAAATAATATGTAAAATAAACTAAATAATACTTATAATTAAAATAAACATAGTTAAAAATATTTTATAATTTTTAAAATTAATAAGTAACATATATAATTAAATAAAACATTAATTAAACATATACATATAATATATAATATATATACTTACTTTATAATCAGTTTGAATAATTATTTTAATAAATTATAAATTATTAAAAAATATTATAAATTACAAATACATCTATACACATAAAACAATAACATAAATAAAAAATAAATAATTATAATAACAAATGAAAAAAATTAAATTTACTTTTAATATTTTGAAAATTAATTATATACTATATTAACTAAAATAATACAAAAAATATTAAATAGCGTAGGGAATAAAACTACTATTACAACCCCCAAAAAACAACAGTAAGAAAAATGTTGGATAGCGTAGGGGTAAAAATTACTATTCCCACTCCAGAGAGTGCAACAGTAGGGAAAGTGTTGGATAGCGTAGGGGTAAAAATTACTATTCCAACTCCAGAGAGTGCAACAGTAGGGAAAGTGTTGGATAGCTTTGGGGTAGAAATTACTATTCCCACTCCAGGGAGTGCAACAGTAGGGAAAGCGTTGGATAGCGTGAGGGTAAAAATTACTATTCCCACTCCAGTGAGTGCAACAGTAGGGAAAGTGTTGGATAGCGTAGGGGTAAAAATTACTATTCCCACTCCAGGGAGTGCAACAGTAGGGAAAGTGTTGGATAGCGTAGGGGTAAAAATTACTATTCCCACTCCAGAGAGTGCAACAGTAGGGAAAGTGTTGGATAGCGTAGGGGTAAAAATTACTATTCCAACTCCAGAGAGTGCAACAGTAGGGGAAGTGTTGGATAGCGTAGAAGTTACAAATAGCATACTTATAAATACATTAATTTTTTTAAATAATTAATGAATTATTAAATAACTCTAAACTATTTACCAATACCAATAAATAATTATTAAAAACATAATTACCAATAGAAAATGTATTAACAATAAATTAATAATAAATACCAATAAATAATAATTAATAAATATGAATTACTAAATAATAAATATTGAACAATAAAATATTTTTAATAAAAAACATATAAATTATTAAAACTTAATTACCAATTAACTAATATTAAACAATTAAATGCTTTTTTATCCCAATAATAATAATAATTAAACATTAATTATCAATTAATAAATAATTCTTAATATATTAATTAAATTTCTCAATAAATAATATTTAATAATATTTACTTACCAATTAATAATAAAACAACAATAAATTAATTTTTAGAACCAAAAATTGTGATTTAAAAAAATTACCTATTAATAATTAATATCCAATAAATTAATTATCAATACCCAAAAATAAATTTAATAATTACTTAATTAGATTTCAATTACTTCCAAAAGTATTCCCCTATAAACGCACAACACACTCCAATGATAAAATAATACACTTAACATAATGATCAATTAATCAATTAATAAAAATTAATAACTAATTAATAATAATTAATTACCAATTAATAATAATTGATTACCAATTATCAATTAATTAACAATAATATAATTATCAATACCAATTAATTAAAATAAATTATAAGTTAATTACATTTAAATTACATGATGATAAATTAATGAATTAATAAAAATTAATCACCAATTAATAAAAATTAATTACCAATTATTAATTAATTAACAATTATATAATTATCAATAACAATTCATTAAAATAAATTATAACTTAATTACAATTAAATTACTTCCCACCCTATTCCCCTATAAACCCACAACCCGCTACAGAACTTAAACGCAAAAATAATTAAAATTAATTTATAATTCCTAAAAATTAATAATTAATTTAGTATAATTAAATTACTTCCCACCCTATTCCCCTATAAACCCACAACCTGCTACAGTACAATTTTTTTTTTTTAACTTAAACATTTTTTTTATTAACATATAAAAATTGTATACATATATTTTTAAACAAGTAGAACACTTAACAAAAACACATATAACACATACATATTAAAAACATAAAATACATAACAATAATACAAATATCGATATTAGAAACATCGATATTAAAAAATTCGATATTACTTACCTTAGGGTCGATATTCTGTCCATCGATATTCTGTCCCTTCGATATTCTGTCCCTTCGATATTTTAACTTCGATATTTTTGCATATCGATATATTATTTTCGATATTTTGTCTGCTCACCGTGCTGAATTCGGTAGAATGCATAGACAGGGTAAAATGCCATTAAAGGTGTCCCTTCCTGCACACAAACAATCATCCCCGCAGTGCAGGCACCCCTGCAACACGATACAACACAACCCTGTGCTTTGAAAATGATGCAGCATGGCACAGCTAAACGACTTGCGGTGCTGCACTGTGTCATTTTCTTGTAGATGAGGCCCACTGTTTGTAGGGGGTTCTGAGTGACATCTTTGAACCATGCATTTGGTTTGGCTGATTTTTAACACAGTGACAAAGCTTACTATTCCTTCGATGGTGCCAGCTGTCTCTGATCAGGCCAGTGAATAACAGGCACTGGTGGAGCCTGAGAGCTAGTAAGGGGCATGCTCTGACAGGAGAGGAACAGCAGCCGGTCTTGTGAGGGATAGCCGAGGCAGGCTGTGGAATGGCTCCTTCAGCCTGTGTTGCATTGGACTTTGCTTTACTCTATGTGATTATCCCATGGGTTCAGTTTTGTCCTGCAAAGACCTGAAGTGCCAGAACGCATTTGACAGCTTGGAGCCTTCTTCTTTTATATGCATTGTAGAATCCTTTCTCTATGAGTCAGTTGTCCAAATGACATCCATATTGCAAGTGTGGAAATGTTAGTATTGAAAGAGATCTATGTCCATGAATCCTGAAATGAAGCACTGTCACATTTGTCCCTCCGGTGCCTGTTGGGGGTAAGGTCTATAGGTTTTTACACCTGCACAGCATGTTTTACTGCATGTGTGGTTTAGCATCCAGTTCTAGCCCCACTCTGAACTAACACGTTTACACTGTATGAAATCTGATCTATACTCAGCTTTTCTTAGGGGCACAGTTTATTCTTGCATGCTCCCGGTTACACCAGGGGCAAACAAACGAGGACCTAAACTGCAGATTACAGGGCACAATCCTAACTTGAGTAGGAACACAGAGGATCCTGAAGTTGTAGAAACAGACTTTCCACAGAACACATCCGTCCTCTTTGTTAAAAGATGCTGGAAGAGTTTATGGCTGAAACTAAAGATGATGGTACTAAACTTGATGATCATACCTGTGTGAAAGCTGAAAATGTTTATGAAAAATTACCCTAATAATAATATAGAAATGTGCTTTAACAATAACATAGAAAATGCATAACAAAATAGAAGTTAGAAAATGTGCCTTTACTAAATGTGAAAAAAGTGAAAATGCTGCTTGTTCTGCAGAAAATCTCATTCCTATCATTCTTTCACTGCTAGGCCTTAATAGTTCCTTATTGTTTCCTATCCCTTTAAGAAAATAAATGCCTTTTATAAAATGATGATTGAATGTTATAACTGAACTGTTGAACTTGATGTCTTTGTAAAATGTGCTACTTGCTGCAAAATGTGTTTCTGTCTTCCTCACACCATATGAGTTCATTATATTTTAGATTGATTCCTCTGCCACATGCTTATAATGAATAATTATATTAATGAAAGAAAAGACTTGCTTTAGTTAAAAATGTATGATCTATTCAGGACTTACCAAATATCAGTGTTTCATTTAATAGAACTGCTCGTTGTTACACAGCTAACAGAATAGGCTTGCAAAAGGTTCTCATGAGAACCTTACTACATGTATTTTTATGTAATACACTGTAGCAAAAATTGATGAACTACATGTCGTCATGGATGTATACCGTGAGAATCGAGGGCGAAGACGACGGACCATCGGAAGAGCTTTTTTCATTGGCTGTGGATGACATATTTACCTGTTTTTGCAGCATGTTTTGTGCTTTCTATATATTATGTGGTCCTATCTACAAAGTTAAGGCATACAATGTACCCCTACCCTGGCCATGTCCCTTAGCACTTTATTGTGCTAACCCAAACTGCCATAAGCCACTGCTAATGGTGATTACTTTGTTTTCCTTAAGCTTAGTGAGGAGACTTTCTATTGTTGTATTCCTCTTAGGGTGTCCATAAACGGGCTTTCCAGTATCATGTCCTTATATAGGCACAATTCGCCCTGCCCTTATATAGGCATAAAATCCCAGCCCTTATTTAGGCATTAAACCGTGCACTCCAAATACAGGCATGGTCTCCGACATCCGTCCACCCTAACGTCACAACGAGTTCTTGAAGAACAGACCCTTAGGCTGCGGGAGTTTTCCTAGTCCAGGACTATTGATTTCTTCAAGGACTCATATATTATGCATGAACCATTATTCCTTAGGGGTTCATTCATGACGTCTTCCGCTGTCCGACTCACGTCAATGCTAACTGCTCCCTTTTCTAGCCAAATTGCTCGAAGCACATGTAGCCAAAAGCCTTTCAGCCTTTCTAGAGCAATCTGAATATTTGGATGCACATCAAGCAGGTTTCCGCCCAGCCCACTCCACAGAATCAGTGATACTATCAGTATTGGACACTCTGAGGGGAGGGGCGGATACAGGTCTCCCTCAAGCCCTGGTGTTATTGGATCTCTCTGCTGCCTTTGACACGGTCGACCATAACATCTTGATCGACCGTGTCAGGGATGCGGGTATCGAAGGAATAGCCCTGGAATGGACTAGATCCTTCCTAATAAATCGATCTCAGGCGGTTCAGCTTGGCGGTTTTACTGCCCCCATGATTAAAACTACTTGTGGAGTCCCCCAGGGATCTTCACTTTCCCCTCACTTATTCAACTTATATCTACTTCCCTTGATTCATGCATTAAAAGAAAGGAATATCCAAACCTTTAACTATGCTGATGATTTTCAATTGGTATTTCCCATCAATGACTCCCCGGCCTCCATCCACGAATACCAGTCAACAATGCTGTTCATCCGTGACTGGATGAACAGCAACCAATTAAAATTGAATCCAGATAAGACAGAACTGATCCTCACGGGAGGCTCACTCAACCCCTGGAGCTCCCAGTTCTGGCCTAAAGAACTGGGATAACCCCCGACCCCATCTAATCATGCTAAAACTCTGGGAGTCATGATCAATAGTGACCTCACCATGAAAACCCAAATAGGATCTGTAATTTCTGCCTGCTTCTTCCAATTAAGGAAAATAAAGAAAATAAGTAGATTCCTTACTCAGGAAGCAAAACTGCAGGCAGTCCTTGCCATGGTGATCTCGCATATTGACTATGCTAACTCCTTATATTTTGGAATCCCGGCCTATCTCATTCATCGTCTCCAACTGATACAGAACCAGGCGGCCAGACTGATTCTACAGGAAAACAAACGTCAACACATCTCTCCCCTTCTGAAGAAACTACATTGGCTCCCTATAGCACAGAGATGCGCATTCAAGACGGGATGCATTATCTTTAAATCCTTGAATGGCAGAAACCCCAAATTTATTAATAGCCTGATTAACAGATACAATCCAACTCGTAATCTGAGATCCGCCCACATGCACCTCCTGGCAACCCCCTCCTTTAAACAGAAACGATTTGGTGGATCCAGGTTTTCTACACTGGGTCCAAGATACTGGAACTCTATGCCCCTAGAGATCAGATCCTGTACTGATTTCATAACATTTCGTAAACTTCAAAAAACATGGCTCTTTAAACAGGTTTTCGCGTAATTCGTGGAATTCGTATATCATCTGAACAAACCTGCATCCATCACCTTCCTGAGGAGCGCCAAGAAACCAATCTGGTGTACGAGCGCTATACAAATTAGGTAGAACATAACATAACAGGTAATTCTCAGGTATAAATATACCTTCCCTAGCCCCTGTAAATCAGAGGAGACCTCGACTTTAGAGGAGCCCGTTTCCCGGCCTGACGCACTGAGAAGACGCTGTCATCCCTGCACGCAGAGAGTCCAGCTTCCAGTGATCTAACTTCCCTTGCGGGGTGTTGGAGTTCGAGTCTGGCAAAGAGATTCCTACCTCTCTCATTCTTCAGGTATGGAGCAGACTAGAACCTAGAGGGACTCTAGGCATACTAGGCATACAAGGCTTTACATACTCTTAGTATACTATAGTAAGGAATACTTCACCTACTTCATACCTCGTCCTATACCTAGGTTAGGTTAGGTACATTGGGTAGAACTAGATTAGAAACGCATCGTATGAGTACTCGCATTTTTTGTCTGTGTTATTTATGTAACAGCATATGTACTAAAAGATAATGCTCTCGCAGTATTATTTATTTCTACTGCTCACACTGTACATTATTTATCTCGCATACTGTCTTGTGATCGTAACAGCACATTTTATTTACACCAGAAACAAGACTGTTCAATAAATCCTTTATTGAAATGCCCGTCTATTTCTTTCTGTGTAACTTGGAGAAAACTAAGCATGCACGACTGAGCTGAGTGAAATAGTTATCTATTGTTTCCACGACTCTGGGACACGTTCTGATTCTAAAGGGAAACACAGTGGTCATGTTTTGCGGCTGCCAGAAACTACTCCCTTCTTGTTGTCATGGAGTTTCTAGTGGCCTCTGAGCTAGCTGGCACAAGTAATTAAGTTTAATATACTCGATAGGGACATACTGACCTTAGTCCTATGTCAAACCTATAGGATATATTATTCCAATGCGCAGAGCCTATTAGGGAAATAGGAGCTACACTACATGGCGCCCAACGGTTTGGTAAGGCAGTAATTCAACGTTAGATACTGAGTAACTCAGCCGTGCTTTTTCTCTCAAGAGACCCCTACCCATATACTCCAAAAGACGTCTGGAGTGGGCAGGGTTAGGTATCCACCATGGCTACATAGGGCAGTACCCTATATATTAGCTGTTTGGTTTGCTCAACGTTGAAGGATACAGTGTTCCAAAATATTGTGCACCTTATCTTTGTTTCCTTGAAACTTGTTCTACATTTTTCAAAAAAAAAAATGTCCTTAAACGGGGACAATGCCACCGGAAACGGTGGAGCTGTGGCTGATCCAGCCCAAGCAGCAGGCTTTAACATTACAGGTTTAAATGAAACCGAGGAGGGTGTCATAAACATCGCTCCAAACTTAAGAAGAGCCATTACTCTAAAACTTATAAAACATGGCCTACCACCAAGAGGCGGTAGAGCAGTTTTCGTGATAGAGGCACATGAATCCTTTCAGACAGAGGTATTCTATTCATGGGTAATATTTCCTGAATCCAATCCAGTAACACACATGTTTCACTTCTACAAAGAAGATGAACCACCAGAGGAATACATTCCTTTCGAGGATATTGAGATTCCATTAACATACCAAGAGCATCAGCTCTGGTTTAAAGGCGCCCTAAAACATCACAGAAACATTACCAGGCTTGGTCCACTAGGTAGACCAGGAGCAACATGGCCGATTCTAGCCGGCTACACACCTCATCCTGAACTGGATATAATGTCAGATGAGGACTTACTTGTTCAAATACAAGAATTAATAAAAATCTACAGACAATTGGTCCAATATGTCATGCGGACTTTCACAGTCCAACCACCATTGACACTTCCAAATCAAACCCCTCACCAGGGGAACACTCTAAAAATTACACCACAGACTCTATACGCAGTCATGGGTAAAATGCCCACAAAACGTGAGCAAATTCTATTCTGGATAGCTCAAAAAATAACTCAAATCGAAGCAGTATTTCCAAATACTAGCCCGTATGAGAAACACAGAATACTGACAATCAGTTTACCAATGGGGATCACACCACAACTGGAAGACTGCACCACTTGGGGCTCAGTCTTTGCTGCCATCTACACTAAAACACACGGCATTCCGTCAATTGCGGTAATACCTGATGTCCTGAAACAAATTCAAAATGAATACGGGGCAGAGCCTGCTCTAAATTTAGGTATGAAATTACTGAAAAATTTCGACCAGGTCTCAACAATAATATTATCTAATATTAAAGGGAGGCAGCAGCAGTGGCGATCCGCCAAAAATTAAGGGAATTCGATGTTACAGAACATCAAACTGAGCTACCCAGAATAATTGAACAATCTTATGCAGAATTAGGCAGAGATAGTTTGGGTGGAAGACCAGTGAAGCCGAAGCTATCTGAAAGTCCTGAGAAGGACTCAATTAAACAAACTCCTACATCTTCTAAAAAGAAGTGGGAGACTAATAAACAAAATTCAAACGAGAAACGTTCTCAATCCCGAGGTAGGTCTCCTCAAAAGGAGCCCTCTGAAAGGAGGTATAACCTCAGGAATAGGGATAATTTGAGAAAACCTGATAGGTATCAAGATACTGATACACGTTCCTCTCGTCCCTTTCAGATCTCATCACAGACTTCGGAAAGAAGAGGACGAACAGAACATAGAGAAGAACGCGTGAAATCGAAAGACGACAAACACGCTCCAAAAAACAAAGTAAAACCTCAATTCTCCAAAAAGAAAGTAGCAGGTCTAAAGATCAGACATGCCGAGAATACTGAGAACACAACTCAAGAACGGAGAATGGGCTCAGACAATGCTGGACAGTGCAGCAGAAGTCACAATAGTTCGCGAGAACCTGAAGGAACTTCTGGAGATAGTGGACTTGAATGAGTACATCACAGTAGAGACTGTAGACACCAGGGTTAGTACTCCACAAAAGTTATATGACATAACACTCCGGATGGAGGGAGACAAACCAAGACAGGTGAAAGCACTTTTTGGGAAAGACTATCAAAGGGCTATGACATACTTCTAGCAGAAAAGGACTGGCCACCACAATTTGTCAGGAAGTGCCCACATGGCGAGGACATAATTATGCCTGCCTTCTCAAACCATATACCAATGCATCTAAGATATACATATGGTAGGAAATGGGCAGTGGCCCAGGCCCCAGCGTTATATAAAAATCATGTAGGATGGGATGAGGACTCACCTCACCATAAAATACATCTAAAACATGAACCAACTGCACAACGGCAGTACCCAATAAAGCAAGAAGCTAAAAAACAGGTCAGGGAGATCTTAGATCAACTTGAATATCAAGGGGTGATTGAAACATGCACCTCCTCAATGAACAATCCTTTGTTTTCTGTCTCCAAACCAGACAATACATATCGTCTAGTTTTGGACTACAGACACCTAAACACATGTTCTAAAACTTTTGCAGTGCAAAATGCACATAGCACAGCATTAATGAATAACATTGTGCGTAAAAATATAAAACAACATTAGACATCTCAAATGGTTTCTTTTGTCAAAACATAGCACCTGAAAGCAGGTACTTAACTGCATTCTCCATAATGGGGACCCAGCGTCACTTTTGTCGACTCCCACAAGGGTTCAAGAACAGCCCAGGTTTATTCTCAGCGAGGGTAACGGAGTTACTACAAATTTATGACAATGAGGCATTGTCCTATGTAGAT
The DNA here is from genome assembly GCA_963921515.1 of Calotriton arnoldi. NCBI lineage: Eukaryota > Metazoa > Chordata > Amphibia > Caudata > Salamandridae > Calotriton > Calotriton arnoldi. Next base: position 262,145 of record CAWUFW010016694.1, on the reverse strand, counting down.
GACATCTATCTGACAGACGATGACTTGGAAAAACACTTGAACAGGGTGAGCACCATTATACTGGGTTTCGCCTCTGAGGGCTACAAGTTCAACTTTAAAAAGTCCCGAATTGCCCATCTCAATGTCCTATTTTTGGGATATGAGCTTTCAAGTGAAGGCAAGAGCTTGGCAGCTAACTTTCTAGAGAAATGTGCGCTGCTCCAACCTCCAAAAACGCAAAAAAACTTACAATCCATTCTGGGTTTCCTAAATTTTGGAAGAACATACATTCTAAATTACGCAGACGGACCTACGACGCCGCCACCCTCACCGCACTCAATGCCGACCGGAACCCTGCCTGCTACCGAGCCTCCCCGAGACGCACCCACGGACCCTTCACCTGCCAAGCCTGCCGATTCACCTGCCCCCGGACCTGCACCACCCCCGCCAAGTCGAGCACCAGCAGCAACCACCTGAAATGCATCCTGTTGAACACCCGCTCCGTCCACAGGCACGCCGTGGAACTCTGGGACCTGCTCGACGCAACAGCACCGGACGTCGCCTTCCTCACCGAAACCTGGATGAACGCCTCCTCAGCGCCCGACATCGCCATAGCCATCCCGGACGGATACAAGATCACCCGGAAGGACCGCGTCAACCAGACGGGAGGAGGCATCGCCATCGTACACAAGAACACCATCCGCATCTCGACTAACTCCGACGAGACCTTCACCGCCGCCGAGCACCTACACTTCCAGATACACACTGACCCCAAGACCACCCTCCGAGGCACCCTCATCTACAGACCCCCGGGACCACGCACACTATTCAGCGAAGACATCGCAGACTTCATCAGCCCGCACGCCATGCCCTCCGCCGACTACATCCTCCTAGGGGACCTCAACTTCCACCTGGAGAACAACAACGACAGAAACACCACCGCCCTGCTGGACAACCTCGCCAACCTCGGACTCAAGCAACTGGTGAACACGCCCACCCACTACGCCGGCCACACGCTTGACCCCGTCTTCTCTTCCAGCAAGCACATCTCCTTCAGCCACGCCACCGGACTCCACTGGACCGACCACAGCTGCGTCCACTTCAGCTTCAGAAAGACTGCGACCCACCACCACCCGCAACAGGTTCCCTGCCGGAGCTGGAGCAAGATCACCGCCGAGCAGCTCACCGCCTCCCTCAGCCAGAACACACCCACCAACACAACGGACCCAAACGAAGCAGCCAGCAACCTCGCCAAGTGGCTGACCGCCTGCGCCGACGACCTCGCACCACTAAAAACCCTCCCAGCAGACCCGGAAGCAAGAAAACCCCTTGGTTCACCAACGAACTCAAGGAATCCAAGAAGAACTGCCGCACTCTCGAGAAAGCCTGGCGACTCGACCAGACCGCAGACAACAGGACCGCCCTCAAGCACGCCACCCGCAAACACCACCAGCTGATCCGTGCCACCAAGAAGTCGGCACTCAAAGAACGACTGGACAACAACGCCCACGACAGCAAGGAACTTTTCAGCATCGTCAAAGAGTTCTCCAACCCCAGCGCCGGAAACAACGACATCACCCCTCGCAAGACCTCTGCAACTCACTCGCCGCGTTCTTCCACCGCAAGATCACCGACATACATAACAGCTTCGACGCACAGACCACGCACCCTACCGCCGAACCAACGCCCGCCACCACCACCCTCTGCAACTGGACCCCGATCAGCACCGAAGACACCACCCGCACGATGAACTCCATCCACTCCGGATCACCAACCGACCCCTGCCCACACCACGTCTTCAACAAAGCCGACGCCACCATCGCACCCCATCTCCGGGACATCATCAACTCCTCCTTCCACACCGACACCTTCCCGGAGAGCTGGAAGCACGCCGAGCTTACCGCCCTCCTGAAGAAACCAACGGCGGACCCCACCGACCTCAAGAACTACCGTCCCATCTCGCTCCTTCCGTTTCCGGCCAAAGTCATCGAGAAGACCGTCAACAGACAGCTTGCCGCCTTCCTCGAGACGAATGGATCCTCGACCCCTCGCAGTCCGGGTTTCGGGCCAACCACAGCACCGAGACCGCCCTAATCGCAGCCACCGACGACATCAGAACCCTAACCGACAACGGGGAAACAGCAGCCCTCATCCTCTTGGACCTCTCCGCGGCGTTCGACACCGTCTGCCACCGCACCCTAGTGAAGCGCCTCAGCAACATCGGAATCCGAGAGAAAGCACTGGAATGGATCATCTCGTTCCTCGCCGGAAGAACCCAGAGAGTCCGCCTCCCCCGTTCAGATCCGAGGCCACCGAAGTCATCTGCGGCGTTCCACAAGGATCTTCACTCAGTCCTACCCTCTTCAACGTCTACATGAGCCCCCTCGCAGCCATCGCACGCCAACACAACCTCAACATCATCTCCTACGCCGACGACACCCAGCTGATCCTCTCCCTCACCAACGACCCCACCACCGCCAGAGCCAACCTACACGACGGGATGAGAGACGTCGCCGACTGGATGAGGAACAGCCGCCTTAAACTGAACTCAGACAAGACGGAAGTCCTCATCCTGGGTTCATCACCCTCCGCCTGGGACGACTCTTGGTGGCCCCCGGCCCTGGGCACCGCGCCCAAGCCAACGGACCACGCACGCAACCTGGGCTTCATCCTGGACTCCTCCTTGTCGATGACCAGACAAGTCAACGCCGTCTCATCTTCGTGCTTCAACACCCTGCGCATGCTCCGCAAGATCTTCAGATGGATCCCCACTGAAACCAGGAAGACCGTCACCCAGGCACTCGTCACCAGCCGACTGGACTATGGGAACACCCTCTACGCCGGAACCACAGCCAAACTTCAAAAAAGACTCCAGCGCATCCAGAACGCCTCCGCACGACTCATCCTGGACATCCCCCGACACAGCCACATCACCGGACACCTGAAAGACCTGCACTGGCTCCCCGTCAGCAAGAGAATCACGTTCAGACTCCTCACCCACGCACACAAGGCCCTCCACGACCTGGGCCCCAAGTACCTCAATGACCGCATGACCTTCTACACGCCCACCCGCCAGCTACGATCAACCAGCCACGCCCTCGCCACCGTACCACGCATCCGCAGAGCCACCGCCGGAGGAAGATCCTTCTCCTACCTGGCAGCCAAGACCTGGAACTCCCTCCCCACTCACCTTCGGCGAACCCAGGACCATTTCTCCTTCAGGAAGCAGCTCAAGACCTGGCTGTTCGAGCAGTAACTCCCCCCTCCCCCAGCGCCTTGAGACCCTCCCGGGTGAGTAGCGCGCTCTATAAATGCATTGATTGATTGATTGATTGATTAAACCTCTCTACGCATTAATCAAACCTGATTTTTCAATCAAAAATTGGACAAACGAACACACAGAAATCTTGCGTTCACTCCAGGCTAACATGTTAGCAACAAATCACTTACAAACACGCGTAAGTCAACGCAATTTGGTGATCCGAATAATTTCGGGTCAATGTGGATTCACCTACTTAACCTTCAATGAGAGTGAGAAAATGCCAATCGCATACAAATCCCATTTGTGCACACAAGTGGAAATGCGCTTCAGTTCAACTGAAAAAATTCTGACAGCAGTTCAAACCGCTGTAGCAAAAGAAAGAGCCTTAGCCCAATGGAAACGCATTATAGTCGTAACCCCGGTACCAGCTTTAGAAGCGGTCACAAAAGCAAGCATTCCAAATGCTAAAGCATTACATCCAAGATGGATACAATGGGTTAATTCTCTTGCTGCAACAGATGTTGAATATGTTTTTGATCTAGATTTAAAAACTCAAGCATTCCTGCAATACGAACATGAATGTCCTCTGCCTACTGAAATTCTGCCTCTCGATCAGTACGAATTCATAATTTACACTGACGGATCCGCACAACCCGCAACAGGGAGTAAGCAAGCTTACAGTGCAGCGTGTGCAATCGTTAAAGGTCGCATGCGAAATGGCATCTTCAGACCTATGGTCACAAAAACTCAGTCTCTAGGAGATTGTACAGCTCAGCGAGCTGAACTACAAGCATTCAAACTGGCACTTGAAAGTACAGATCGAGAATTCCCCACACTAATAGTGTGCGATTCCTTTTACTGTGTTCAGTCGTATAATGACTATATACAAAACTGGCTTGAAAATGGTTTCAAAGATGCGAAAGGTGGCACAATAAAGCACAAAATGCTTTGGGAACAAGTAGTTCAGTTGAAAAACGAACTACCAAAGGCTCACGTGATCCACACACTGAGTCATCAGCGTGATGGCGTTCACGTTGCAGGGAATTCATTGGCTGACGAAGCCGCAAAGGGGGCTGTGCAAACGGCTTCCGTAGCTGCGATCACTCGTTCAAAAACAAAAATAGACGGTGAGATAATGTTGGCTGTCAATGCATCAAGCAAAGGCAGCAGTGCAGCGTTACCAAAAATGTTTCCACTCAAGTACTCTTATGTAATTGATGCGAACAACGTTCCTTTTGCTCGAATCCCTGGAGTGGGGGATAGGGTAATTCCAAACAAGGAACTCAGATTAGGACTAATCCTAGCAGCACACGAAGGGATAGCTTCTGCCCATGCAGGTATTTCAGCAACAGTATCTTTACTCAAGCAAAGATATTGGTGGCCTGGCATTCGGAAACAAACTAAAAACTATGTTTTAGAATGTGATATTTGCCAACAGATGAAAGTCTCAACAGTGAAATGTCCTGCGCAGACACCCCTGTTAATATCAGACAAACCATTAGCTTGTGTTTACCTGGACCACTGCGGTCCCTTGCAAAGGGATGGTAACTATATATACATCATGGTTGCAGTGGATTCCTGCTCTAGGTTCCTATGGTTATGGCCTCAACGCTCGGCTGACGCTCGAACTGTTATAAAAGATTTGCGAGTCTTTATCGGCATATACGCAATAGGCACGCTACATCCTGACCAGGGTCCTGCGTTTAGCTCTAGGGCTTACAAAGAAGCCATGGCCAGTCTGGGCGTTGCATTGCGGTACTCCTCTCCATTCCATCCTGAGGGAAATTCGGTTGTGGAAAGGAAAAACCGGGACATAAAGCAGTCTATAACAGCTAGGGTATTAGGTTCGGTTGATGGGTGGGTCAAACACCTTAGTGGGGTTCAGCACTCATTGAACAACCTGCCAAGAAGTTCTCTAGGGGGGGTCACTCCATATGAGTTCCTGTTTGGGACAAGAATGTGGGTACCAGACCTTGAACACGTAGGCACAGTGGTGGAAAATAAACCCTTTCATATCAAAGATCGTTTGGCTGTTTTACAGGAACTAAACAAGTTAAGAACGAAACAAAGCAACGTATTCCTACAGCCCACCACCACTGGGGATCAACCGGCTGTCCCAGCAAGGCCTGTCTGGATTCCAAAAGTTGGGGATCTAGTGAGAGAAAAATTGCGGACAAGAAGGAATTTGGACCTTCTTACAGACAACCAGTACCTGTCCTAGCAGTTCAAGGAACAAGAACAGTACTTCTGCCGCCCCTTGCTGGAAGAAAGGAGAAAAGATTTGTGTCCATCGACCTCATCAAACCACAATATGTGGCCAATACTAAACAGTAGGCCTCGTGGACTCCGACCTAGTAGCAGACGCACTCCTCTCGCTACTATCCAAGAGGTTCAGACTGAAAGACTGATAACCATCGAGAACTCAGCTGTAACAGATGAAGGACTAAGCAACCAAGCTATGTAACTCATCCCTCTTGACAACCAAGTAACAGTTCGTCCAAATACACCTGTCTACACCAACGTGGCAAGTGATGAACTGGTTCCAGTGATTTCTACAAATCCTGATGCAATTCCAACAATTGATAGAACTGCTTCTGGCTATTTCATTAACTTTGATACGTTCTCAGAAGATCCGAGTGAACCTGAAACGACTCCAGCATCATTAAATTTCAAGCAGCAAGTACAAGACTTTCTTCACTTTCTGAAAACAACTTATTTGGTTTCTCCATGGATTGAACTCTGGATTACATCTGGACTTTTTGTTTTCCTGCTTTGGCTAGCTTTGGTAACAACTGTGAGCGTGCTTATAAGTGGCAGATACATCCATGTGAACACTGAAGGAAAAGGCGTGAACGTACTTTTGAAACCTCATAAATCTTCCCATCGTGAAGCAAGAGACTTGTCATCAGTGAACATCGCAGCTGTTCCTATACAGGATGGTATAGTGTGGGACAAAACAGACTGAAATTTTCGGCCCAACTGAGCAATTGAACATTCCACATTTGTTTAAAATTTCACTAAGTGATCTAATAACGTCCAGTACCTATTCAGATGATTGGGACTTTGAGACTGTGAATGACATAATGTTTGACCTAGAAAAATCTGCTGCATTTTCTAAACATGAATATTTAGAGGGTTCATCAGACTATGAACAAATGTATTGTTTTAACCACTATGGTCATCATTATTTGCATAAATCTGCATATCCAAGAAATGTGTTTATGTTTAACCAATGGGAACATTGTCCTACACCACCTAAAGGTAGTTCAAAAACATTTGCTAGTAAATTTCCATATTTTTCAGGACACAATACATCTGAACCAGAAATGTTTTACTATAAAAATGTAAACAAAACAGGACTGAAAATTATGTTAACGAATACAAAACTGATTTACTCTGAATTATTTAATGCCCAACTGTCTAGACAGGGTTTCGACTTTTGGAAAGACACAATAGACACAAAAACTGTGTGGGGTACTAAAGAATGGCAAGTGCAGGGGATAGAAGCTTTATTTAGAGCCTGCATCATCCCTGAACAAATAATGTTTTTGAATGAAACTATCCAACAAACATCTTGTCTTGGATTAGCCAAGATCAAAGAGATGAACACACCTTCTGTACCAACACCTGCAAGTGATAACGATACACAGGCAGTGGTGACAGTTGACAATATACTACAACTCAACAGATCTAATCCTGATTGGAAAAAATGGTTGATCTGGCCCACAGACACGAATAACTGTCATGAAAGATTCCTGAATAAAACTCAGGGCTTTACTATTAATAGGCCAGACCCAAGATACGTCCAAAGACAACATCCGGGGGTAGTTACAACATACAGTGTAGGAAAATTTTGCCTCGATTGGCTGCATAAGTCTACACTACAGGATGTGAAACAACACTTAACCTTACTTAAAGAGGACGCAGACCTTAGGGAATTCTTGCTTGGACCAAGAAAACCGCGTCAAAAACGTTTCATATATGCCGGCATTTATGCTATGTATAATGAAGCATGGAAAGTATCACAGATGGAGGCTGCAGAACGAATACGTGAACTTGATCGTATTAATTTAGAGAAAACACTCTCTGTGGTCGACAATGGGTTAACAACTTTGTCCTCCAGAATATATTCATTGGATGGCATTGTATCCTCTGCTATCGACATACTAGAACAAGATTTGGCGATGTTACAGCAAGGCCAGTCTCAATTACGTTCTATTGTGTTATTAAGCTGGACGCTGCAATCTTTGCGTGCAGGCTATGTGCCTTGGTGTTTTATCAACACGTCAGCTCTGTTTGCAGAATACAATCTCACTGATAAACAGATCGAACTGGCACAAAGAGGAGCAAAGTATACAGTGCTGAGCATTGAAAAACTGGAAAAGTTACCATTCACAGTGGCAGAAAAACCAGCTACAGAATGGCTTATTCATGGCAAAATAACATTACCTGTGACTACTTTTCAGTTTCAGTATTCCCTCAGACAAATGCAAGCAGGCAAATATGAAAGGTTGGGTAAGGAATACATTAAGACATCTTGGGATTTACCGTATACATATAGATGTTGGAGTGGGGATCGTGAAGTGTTTTTGAGCGGTACAAACTGTAAACTTGCACTAAGCGGTTCGCTTATATGTCAGGACATTTCTTTACACGGGGCTTGTAATGGTTCTGTGGCAAATTTGTCTTGCCATCAGCAGGGTACACCAGCTGCTGTGATTAATCCAACGTTTGGACAACTTTCTAATGGGAGTTACCTCATGTTGAATGATCAGAGTTGCTGCGGCATGCTGCCAGGTATCCCATATCTAGTTACGGTCAACTCCAGGGTCACTTGCTGTATGCAAGTATTGTTTCCCCCAATAGACACAGTCAGGGAGTCGCCTCCATGGCCTTCGCTGAACGTCTCTTTTATAAGATTTGATACTTTGAGCAGAATGAAAGCCATGCTTTTACAGCAAACAGTGCCTTTGACCTCGGCCAAAGAAACCTATGATCTACAAGTAGCAAGGACTTCGGCTGAGATACAGACTTTAATACGTACAAACTGCCCTATACATTTCGTAGCAATGATATCACGTATCTTCAACATATCTGATACAACTGGCATTATACATGTATTTAAGAGCATCTGCTCCGGTCTGTTAGCACCTTTCCAGGCAATACTCGGAATCATCCCGAACTTTGCACATTCGGTGTTTGGTGGCATACCATTAATTCTAGCACTTGTTGCCGGAATTCTATTTCTCTTCCTGCTATTGCGCTATGGCCAGCCTATTCGCAGACATCACTCCGAGCGAAATGGAGAAAGCTCTCCTTGAACGAAAGTGCCGTGAGCGAATAGTACAGCTATTCGGCATGACTCGTCTACGGGACCTTAATACAACTTGGTTCCTGTCATTCAGACCAATCTGGCAAGATTGCATCTTACCTGTTCTACGATGCCTGCTATGCGGTGAAGAATGCGTGTTGGACACTTGTCTAACATTTCCATCAGCTACGCCAACGGATGTCGATACTCTGCTGGTCCCGATAACGGCCCATGCTCTGTGTTGTCCCCAGAGGCTACCAATCCTGATGTCAGCATTCATTGAGATCTCACAGACGCTTCCGGCTGCTGCTGAGGTACGAGAAAGATCTACAGGCACACAGGTAACAATGGACGCGAACTTTGCTGCAGCACCCAATGCTGGAAGCGAAGCTTCACATCTCTGTGCAATTAATCTACTACACGAGGTGTTCCAACTGACACCAACTACAGTGGACGATGTTTTGTCTATAGAAATAGATGATCTCATGTTTACACCAGACCCGTGAACTGACTCTGATTCAGCATACAGTGTTCCAGAGATGCAGTAACAATTTGGCCTTCATTTTTAAAACAACTTGGAACTCTACCAAAATTGAACTTTTTCCCATTTTTCGAACGAAAATGGCACTTCCATCTGCTTAAAGTAGAACTAGCCTTATAATACAGACTTCAAGGTACTTCCACGGACACTTAGTCATCTTGTGTGTCTAAAACAGTTCATTGATTTTCAAGACATGAAATGACTTTGATTTTTAAAAAAGCTTATCGATCATTTTTTTGTCACATGTAAATATTACTACTTCTTTTCATTCATATTGCATTTTATTTTAAATGTATGACTGAAATGAAAAGCAATGCTTCAAATGTACAGTACCTTTTGCATTCTAATAGGTTTTTTAAATGCCTTTTTTAAATGGTTTTATGAAATATTTTAGAAATATGCGGTACTCCATTTTAATGTTTAGCATTTTAAATGTTTAGCATTTTAGTATTATCGTACACACGAAAGTGGAGTGGGTGTTCTCTTAGGGTGTCCATAAACGGGCTTTCCAGTATCATGTCCTTATATAGGCACAATTCGCCCTGCCCTTATATAGGCATAAAATCCCAGCCCTTATTTAGGCATTAAACCGTGCACTCCAAATACAGGCATGGTCTCCGACATCCGTCCACCCTAACGTCACAACGAGTTCTTGAAGAACAGACCCTTAGGCTAAGGGAGTTTCCCTAGTCCAGGACTATTGATTTCTTCAAGGACTCATATATTATGCATGAACCATTATTCCTTAGGGGTTCATTCATGACGTCTTCCGCTGTCCGACTCACGTCAATGCTAACATTCTGAGGTAATTCTCAGGTATAAATATACCTTCCCTAGCCTCTGTAAATCAGAGGAGACCTCGACTTCAGAGGAGCCCGTTTCCTGGCCTGACGCACTGAGAAGACGCTGTCATCCCTGCACGCAGAGAGTCCAGCTTCCAGTGATCTAACTTCCCTTGCGGGGTGTTGGAGTTCGAGTCTGGCAAAGAGATTCCTACCTCTCTCATTCTTCAGGTATGGAGCAGACTAGAACCTAGAGGGACTCTTGGCATACTAGGCATACTAGGCATACTAGGCTTAACATACTCTTAGTATACTATAGTAAGGAATACTTCACCTACTTCATACCTCGTCCTATACCTAGGTTAGGTACATTGGGGTGGAACTAGATTAGAAACGCATCGTATGAGTACTCGCATTTTTAGTCTGTGTTATTTATGTAACAGCATATGTACTAAAAGATAATGCTCTCGCAGTATTATTTATTTCTACTGCTCACACTGTACATTATTTATCTCGCATACTGTCTTGTGATCGTAACAGCACATTTTACTTACACCAGAAACAAGACTGTTCAATAAATCCTTTATTGAAACGCCCGTCTATTTCTTTCTGTGTAACTTGGAGAAAACTAAGCATGCACGACTGAGCTGAGTGAAATAGTTATCTATTGTTTCCACGACTCTGGGACACGTTCTGATTCTAAAGGGAAACACAGTGGTCATGTTTTGCGGCTGCCAGAAACTACTCTCTTCTTGTTGTCAAGGAGTTTCTAGTGGCCTCTGAGCTAGCTGGCACAAGTAATTAAGTTTAATATACTCGATAGGGACATACTGACCTTAGTCCTATGTCAAACCTATAGGATATATTATTCCAATGCCCAGAGCCTATTAGGGAAATAGGAGCTACACTACACTATCTTTATGCCGATCATAGCTACTGTTGTGATTCATTCTTGCTACCTGTTTTAACAATTGCTACTACAGCTATTAGGTAATTCGGCTGCATTTACAGAACTACTCTTTAACCCCTTCGCTGCTAGGCCTTTTCCCCCCTGTGCTAAGCCTTTTTTTTGGCTATTTGGGATAGTTCGCGCTTAGGCCCCTGTAACTTTTTGACCACATAAGGTATCCACGCCAAATTTGCGTCCTTTTCTTCCAACATCATGGGGATTCTAAAGGTACCCAGGGTTTGTGGCTTCCCCTGGAGGGGACCCAGAAATTAGCCAAAATACAGCTACTTTTTGTTTTTTTGGGGAAAAATGAAAAAAAGGGGCTACAGATGAAAGCGTCTGGTTTTTTCCCTGAATATGGTATTAAAAAGGGGGTTGTGGGGCTGAAATCACCATCTTCCAAGATTTCAGGGACAAGCAGACTTTTGTCAGAAAACTAACATTTTTTACACAGTTTTGGCATTTTTCTGGGACATAGTCTATTTTTGCTATTTTTTGTGCTTTCAACCTCCTTCCAGTTAATGGTAGAAATGGGTACAAAAGCAATAATGGATCCTGGAAAGCTATACATTTTTAAAAAGTAGACAAAATTCTGAATTCAGCAAGGGGTCATTTGTGTAGATCCTTTAAGTTTTCTTTATAGAAACTAACAGTTAAATAAAGGAAAAATTGAAAATTAGTTGAAATAAATAGCCATTTGTGTCAACTTTTTCACCTGTAACTTCTTCTAATTATGACTGCTATTTGAAAGCAATATACCGTTATATCCGCTGGACTTTTCTGGTTGTGGGGATATATAGGACTTGTAGGTTCACCAAGAACCCGACGAACCCAGAGCCAATAACTGAGCAGCGTCTTGCAATGGTTATTTATTATGTACCGGGTATATAGCAATTATTTTGGGAAAATGTATACATGGAAAAATCGGTATGAAAGACACCTATGTATTTCTGAAATTGGAACAAAATGTAGAGTTTAGAAACAGTAGATATTTGCACATTTCCGAAATTGGGAGTACCCATACTAGCATGTGAATTATAGGTCATTTTTCAAAATGACTTATTTTTTACACATTGTCTTTCATTTGAAAGGCAGAAATGCATCGAAAGTCAATAGGTAATAACAGTTGCTCTACAATTCTGTGTTACCCTAAGTCTCCCAATAGAAATGGTACCTCGCTTGTGTGGGTAGGTCTTGTGCCCACGACAGGAAATGGCTCAAAACGCAACGTGGACACACCACATTTTCACAATGAAAAATTACCCTTTTTTTGCAAAGTGCCTAGCTGTAGTTTTTGAACCCTAGCTCTGCCGGCACCTAGGGAAACCTAGCAAACCTATACATTTTTGAAAACTAGACACCCAGGGTAATCCAGGATGGGGTGACTTGACTGGCTCTCACCAGGTTCTGTTACTCAGAATCCCTTGCAAACCTAAGAAATTGTCAAAAAAACACATTTTCCTCACTTTTCTGTGGTGGAAAGTTCTGGAATCTGCGTGGATCCACAAAATGCCATGCACCCCGCGTTCACCAAAGTCTTCTGAAAAAAATGGTACCTCACTTGTGTGGGTAGGCCTAGTGCACGCGACAGGAAACAGCGCAAAACGCAACATGGACACACCACATTTTCACAGTGAAAAATGACCCTTTTTTGGCAAAGTGCCTAGCTGTAGTTTTTGAACCCTAGCTCTGCCGGCACCTAGGGAAACCTAGCAAACCTATACATTTTTGAAAACTAGACACCCAGGGGAATCCAGGATGAGGTGACTTGACTGGCTCTCACCAGGTTCTGTTACCCAGAATCCCTTGAAACCTAAACAATTGTCAAAAAAAATACATTTTCCTCACTTTTCTGTGGTGGAAAGTTCTGGAATCTGCGTGGATCCACAAAATGCCACCCACCCGCGTTCCCCAAAGTCTTCCGAAAAAAATGGTACCTCACTTGTGTGGGTAGGCTTAGTGCCCGCGACAGGAAACGGCGCAAACCGCAACGTGGACACACCTCAATTTCCACAGTGAAAAATGACCATTTTTTGGCAAAGTGCCTAGCTGTAGTTCTTGAACCCTAGCTCTGACGGCACCTAGGGAAACCTAGCAAACCTATACATTTTTGAAAACTAGACACCCAGGGGAATCCAGGATGGAGTGACTTGACTGGCTCTCACCAGGTTCTGTTACCCAGAATCCCTTGCAAACCTAAACAATTGTTAAAAAAACCACATTTTCCTCAATTTTCTGTGGTGTAAAGTTCTGGAATCTGCGTGGATCCACAAAATGCTACCCACCCCGCGTTCCCCAAAGTCTTCCGAAAAAAATGGTACCTCACTTGTGTGGGTAGGCCTAGTGCCCGCGACAGGAAACAGCGCAAAACGCAACGTGGACACACCACATTTTCACAATGAAAAATTACCCTTTTTTTGCAAAGTGCCTAGCTGTAGGTTTTGAACCCTAGCTCTGCCGGCACCTAGGGAAACCTAGCAAACCTATACATTTTTTAAAACTAGACACCCAGGGTAATCCAGGATGGGGTGACTTGACTGGCTCTCACCAGGTTCTGTTACCCAGAATCCCTTGCAAACCTAAGAAATTGTCAAAAAACACATTTTCCTCACTTTTCTGTGGTGGAAAGTTCTGGAATCTGCGTGGATCCACAAAATGCCATGCACCCCGCGTTCACCAAAGTCTTCTGAAAAAAATGGTACCTCACTTGTGTGGGTAGGCCTAGTGCACGCGACAGGAAACAGCGCAAAACGCAACGTGGACACACCACATTTTCACAGTGAAAAATGACCCTTTTTGGCAAAGTGCCTAGCTGTGGTTTTTGAACCCTAGCTCTGCCGGCACCTAGGGAAACCTAGCAAACCTATACATTTTTGAAAACTAGACACCCAGGGGAATCCAGGATGGGGTGACTTGACTGGCTCTCACCAGGTTCTGTTACCCAGAATCCCTTGAAACCTAAACAATTGTCAAAAAATACATTTTCCTCACTTTTCTGTGGTGGAAAGTTCTGGAATCTGCGTGGATCCACAAAATGCCACCCACCCGCGTTCCCCAAAGTCTTCCGAAAAAATGGTACCTCACTTGTGTGGGTAGGCTTAGTGCCCGCGACAGGAAACGGCGCAAACCGCAACGTGGACACACCTCAATTTCCACAGTGAAAAATGACCATTTTTTGGCAAAGTGCCTAGCTGTAGTTCTTGAACCCTAGCTCTGACGGCACCTAGGGAAACCTAGCAAACCTATACATTTTTGAAAACTAGACACCCAGGGGAATCCAGGATGGAGTGACTTGACTGGCTCTCACCAGGTTCTGTTACCCAGAATCCCTTGCAAACCTAAACAATTGTTAAAAAAACACATTTTCCTCAATTTTCTGTGGTGTAAAGTTCTGGAATCTGCGTGGATCCACAAAATGCTACCCACCACCGCGTTCCCCAAAGTCTTCCGAAAAAATGGTACCTCACTTGTGTGGGTAGGCCTAGTGCCCGCGACAGGAAACAGAGCAAAACGCAACGTGGACAAACCACATTTTCACAGTGAAAAATGACCCTTTTTTGGCAAAGTGCCTAGCTGTAGTTTTTTAACCCTAGCTCTGCCGGCACCTAGGGAAACCTAGCAAACCTATACATTTTTGAAAACTAGACAACCAGGGGAATCCAGGATGGGGTGACTTGACTGGCTCTCACCAGGTTCTGTTACCCAGAATCCCTTGCAAACCTGAAAAATTGTCCAAAAAAACACATTTTCGTCACTTTTCTGTGCTGGAAAGTTCTGGAATCTGCGTGGATCCACAAAATGCCACCCACCCCGCGTTCCCCAAAGTCTTCCAAAAAAAATGGTACCTCACTTGTGTGGGTAGGCCTAGTGCCCCGAGACAGGAACCAGCGCAAAACGCAACGTGGAGAAACCACATTTTCACAGTGAAAAATGACCCTTTTTTGGCAAAGTGCCTAGCTGTAGTTTTTGAACCCTAGCTCTGCCGGCACCTAGGGAAACCTAGCAAACCTATACATTTTTAAAAACTAGACACCAAGGGGAATCCTGGATGGGGTGACTTCACTGGCTCTCACCAGGTTCTGTTACCCAGAATACTTTGCAAACCTAAACAATTATCAAATAAAACACATTTTCCTCAATTTTCTGTGGTAGAAAGTTCTGGAATCTGCGTGGATCCACAAACTGCCACCCACCCCGCGTTCCCCAAAGTCTTCCAAAAAAAATGGTACCTCACTTGTGTGGGTAGGCCTAGTGCCCGCAACAGGAAACAGCGCAAAACTCAACGTGGACACACCACATTTTCACAGTGAAAAATGACCCTTTTTGGCAAAGTGCCTAGCTGTAGTTTTTGAACCCTAGCTCTGCCGGCACCTAGGGAAACCTAGCAAACCTATACATTTTTTAAAACTAGACACCCAGGGTAATCCAGGATGGGGTGACTTGACTGGCTCTCACCAGGTTCTGTTACCCAGAATCCCTTGCAAACCTAAGAAATTGTCAAAAAACACATTTTCCTCACTTTTCTGTGGTGGAAAGTTCTGGAATCTGCGTGGATCCACAAAATGCCATGCACCCCGCGTTCACCAAAGTCTTCTGAAAAAAATGGTACCTCACTTGTGTGGGTAGGCCTAGTGCACGCGACAGGAAACAGCGCAAAACGCAACGTGGACACACCACATTTTCACAGTGAAAAATGACCCTTTTTTGGCAAAGTGCCTAGCTGTGGTTTTTGAACCCTAGCTCTGCCGGCACCTAGGGAAACATAGCAAACCTATACATTTTTGAAAACTAGACACCCAGGGGAATCCAGGATGGGGTGACTTGACTGGCTCTCACCAGGTTCTGTTACCCAGAATCCCTTGAAACCTAAACAATTGTCAAAAAAATACATTTTCCTCACTTTTCTGTGGTGGAAAGTTCTGGAATCTGCGTGGATCCACAAAATGCCACCCACCCGCGTTCCCCAAAGTCTTCCGAAAAAAATGGTACCTCACTTGTGTGGGTAGGCTTAGTGCCCGCGACAGGAAACGGCGCAAACCGCAACGTGGACACACCTCAATTTCCACAGTGAAAATGACCATTTTTTGGCAAAGTGCCTAGCTGTAGTTCTTGAACCCTAGCTCTGACGGCACCTAGGGAAACATAGCAAACCTATACATTTTTGAAAACTAGACACCCAGGGGAATCCAGGATGGAGTGACTTGACTGGCTCTCACCAGGTTCTGTTACCCAGAATCCCTTGCAAACCTAAACAATTGTTAAAAAAAACACATTTTCCTCAATTTTCTGTGGTGTAAAGTTCTGGAATCTGCGTGGATCCACAAAATGCTACCCACCACCGCGTTCCCCAAAGTCTTCCGAAAAAAATGGTACCTCACTTGTGTGGGTAGGCCTAGTGCCCGCGACAGGAAACAGAGCAAAACGCAACGTGGACAAACCACATTTTCACAGTGAAAAATGACCCTTTTTTGGCAAAGTGCCTAGCTGTAGTTTTTTAACCCTAGCTCTGCCGGCACCTAGGGAAACCTAGCAAACCTATACATTTTTGAAAACTAGACAACCAGGGGAATCCAGGATGGGGTGACTTGACTGGCTCTCACCAGGTTCTGTTACCCAGAATCCCTTGCAAACCTGAAAAATTGTCCAAAAAAACACATTTTCGTCACTTTTCTGTGCTGGAAAGTTCTGGAATCTGCGTGGATCCACAAAATGCCACCCACCCCGCGTTCCCCAAAGTCTTCCAAAAAAAATGGTACCTCACTTGTGTGGGTAGGCCTAGTGCCCCGAGACAGGAACCAGCGCAAAACGCAACGTGGAGAAACCACATTTTCACAGTGAAAAATGACCCTTTTTTGGCAAAGTGCCTAGCTGTAGTTTTTGAACCCTAGCTCTGCCGGCACCTAGGGAAACCTAGCAAACCTATACATTTTTAAAAACTAGACACCAAGGGAATCCTGGATGGGGTGACTTCACTGGCTCTCACCAGGTTCTGTTACCCAGAATACTTTGCAAACCTAAACAATTATCAAATAAAACACATTTTCCTCAATTTTCTGTGGTAGAAAGTTCTGGAATCTGCGTGGATCCACAAACTGCCACCCACCCCGCGTTCCCCAAAGTCTTCCAAAAAAAATGGTACCTCACTTGTGTGGGTAGGCCTAGTGCCCGCAACAGGAAACAGCGCAAAACTCAACGTGGACACACCACATTTTCACAGTGAAAAATGACCCTTTTTTGGCAAAGTGCCTAGCTGTAGTTTTTGAACCCTAGCTCTGCCGGCACCTAGGGAAACCTAGCAAACCTATACATTTTTTAAAACTAGACACCCAGGGGAATCCAGGATGGGGTGACTTGACTGGTTCTCACCAGGTCCTGTTACCCAGAATCCCTTGCAAACCTAAAAAATTATCAAACAAAACACATTTTACTCACTTTTCTGTGGTGGAAAGTTTGGAATCTGCGTGGATCCACAAAATGCCACCTACCCCGCGTTCCCCAAAGTCTTCCGAAAACAATGGTACCTCACTTGTGTGGGTAGGCCTAGTGCCCGCGACAGGAAACAGCGCAAAACGCAACGTGGACACACCACATTTTCACATTGAAAAATGACCATTTTTGGCAAAGTGCCTAGCTGTAGTTTTTGAACCCTAGCTCTGCCGGCACCTAGGGAAACCTAGCAAACCTATACATTTTTGAAAACTATACACCCAGGGGAATCCAGGAATGGGTGACTTGACTGGCTCTCACCAGGTTCTGTTACCCAGAATCCCTTGCAAACCTAAACAATTGTAAAAAAAAACACATTTTCCTCACTTTTCTGTGGTGGAAAGTTCTGGAATCTAGTGGATCCACAAAATGCCACCCACCCCACGTTCCCCCAAGTCTTCCAAAAAAAATGGTACCTCACTTGTGTGGGTAGGCCTAGTGCCCGCGACAGGAAACAGCGCAAAACGCAACGTGGACACACCACATTTTCACAGTGAAAAATGAACCTTTTTTGGCAAAGTTCCTAGCTGTAGTTTTTTAACCCTAGCTCTGCCGGCACCTAGGGAAACCTAGCAAACCTATACATTTTTGAAAACTAGACACCCAGGGGAATCCAGGATGGGGTGACTTGAGTGGCTCTCACCAGGTTCTGTTTCCCAGAATCCCTTGCAAACCTAAATAATTGTCCAAAAAAACACATTTTCCTCACTTTTCTGTGGTGGAAAGTTCTGGAATCTGCGTGGATCCACAAAATGCCACCCACCCCGTGTTCCCCAAAGTCTTCCAAAAAAAATGGTACCTCACTTGTGTGGGTAGGCCTAGTGCCCGCGACCGGAAACAGCGCAAAACGCAACGTGGACACACCACATTTTCACAGTGAAAAATAACCCTTTTTATGCAAAGTGCCTAGCTGTAGTTGTTGAACCCTAGCTCTGCCGGCACCTAGGGAAACCTACCAAACCCACACATTTCTGAAAAGTAGACACCCGGGGGATTCCAGGGGGGTATGGCTTGCATGGATCCCCCAACGTTTTCTTACCCAGAATCCCCTGCAAACCTGAACTTTTGCTGAAAAAATCACTTTTTTCACACATTTTTGTGTGGGAAAGTTGTGGCATCACAGGGCTGACCCAAATTTCCTACTACCCAGCGTTCCCCCAGGTCTCCCGATAAAAATGGTGCCTCACTCGTGTGGGAGGCCCAAGTACCCGCGACAGGCAAGGGCCCGAAACGTAGTGAGGCAACATCAAAATTGCCTATCACAAAACGACCTGGTTTTGCAAGGGGGGTCACCTGGGTTTTTGGCCCGGGGCTCGGCGGCCACCTAGGGAAACCTACCAAACCCACACATTTCTGAAAAGTAGACACCCTGGGAATTCCAGGGAGGTATGGCTTGCTTGGATCCCCCAACGTTTTCTTACCCAGAATCCCCTGCAAACTTGAAATTTTGCTGAAAAGATCACTTTTTTCACACATTTTTGTGTGGGAAAGTTGTGGCATCACAGGGCTGACACAAATTTCCTACCACCCAGCGTTCCCCCAGGTCTCCCGATAAAAATGGTGCCTCACTCGGGTGGGAGGCCCAAGTACCCGCGACAGGCAAGGGCCCAAAATGTAGTGATGCGACATCAAAATTGCCTATCACAAAACGACCTGGTTTTGCAAGGGGGGTCACCTGGGTTTTTGGCCCGGGGCTCGGCGGCTACCTAGGGAAACCTACCAAACCCACACATTTCTGAAAAGGAGACACCCGGGGGATTCCAGGGAGGTATGTCTTGCATGGATCCCCCAACGTTTTCTTATCCAGAATCCCCTGCAAACCTGAAATTTTGCTGAAAAAATCACTTTTTTCACACATTTTTGTGTGGGAAAGTTGTGGCGTCACCGGGCTGACACAAATTTCCTACCACCATGCGTTCCCCCTGGTCTCCCAATAAAAATGGTGCTTCGCTCGGGTGGGAGGCCCAAGTACCCGCGACAGGCAAGGGCCCAAAACGTAGTGAGGTAACATCAAAATTGCCTATCACAAAACAACCTGGTTTTGCAAAGGGGGTGCCCTGGGTTTTTGGCCCGGGGCTCGGCGGCCACCTAGGGAAACCTACCAAACCCACACATCTATGAAAAGTAGACACTCGGGGGATTCCAGGGAGGTATGGCTTGCGTGGATCCCCCAACATTTTCTTACCCAGAATCCCCTGCAAACCTGAAATTTTGCTGAAAAAAATCACTTTTTTCACACATTGTTGTGTGGGAAAGTTGTGGCATCACCGGGCTGACACAAATTTCTTACCACCCAGCATTCCCCCAGGTCTCCCGATAAAAATGGTGCCTCTCTCGGGTGGGAGGCCCAAGTACCCGCGACAGGCAAGGGCCCAAAACGTAGTGAGGCAACATCAAAATTGCCTATCACAAAACAACCTGGTTTTGCAAGGGGGGTCCCCAGGGTTTTTGGCCTGGGGCTCGGCGGCCACCTAGGGAAACCTACCAAAACCACACATTTCTGAAAAGTAGACACCCGGGGGATTCCAGGGAGGTATGGCTTGCATGGATCCCCCAAAGGTTTCTTACCCAGAATCCCCTGCAAACCTGAAATTTTGCTGAAAAACTCACTTTTTTCACACGTTTTTGTGTGGGAAAGTTGTGGCATCACCGGGCTGACACAAACTTTTTACCACCCAGAATTCCCCCAGGTCTCCCGATAAAATTAGTGCCTCACTCGGGTGGGAGGCCCAAGTACCCGCGACAGGCAAAGGCCCAAAACGTAGTGAGGCGAATATCAAAATTGCCTATCACAAAATGACCTGGTTTTGCAAGGGGGGTCACCTGGGTTTTTGGCCCGGGGCTCGGCGGCTACCTAGGGAAACCTACCAAAGCCACACATTTCTGAAAAGTAGACACCCAGGGGATTCCAGGGAGGTATGGCTTGCGTGGATCCCCCAACGTTTTCTTACCCAGAATCCCATGCAAACCTGAAATTTTGCTGAAAAAATCACTTTTTTCACACATTTTTGTGTGGGAAAGTTGTGGCATCACTGGGCTGTCACAAATTTCCTACCACCCAGCGTTCCGCCAGGTCTCCCGATAAAAATGGTGCCTCACTCGGGTGGGAGGCCCAAGTACCCGCGACAGGCAAGGGCCAAAACTTAGTGAGGCGACATCAAAATTGCCTATCACAAAACGACCTGGTTTTGCAAGGGGGGTCACCTGGGTTTTTGGCCTGGTGCTCGGCGGCCACCTAGGGAAACCTACCAAACCCACACATTTCTGAAAAGTAGACACCCAGGGGATTCCAGGGAGGTATGGCTTGCGTGGATCCCCCAACATTTTCTTACCCATAATCCCCTGCAAACCTGAAATTTTGCTGAAAAAATCACTTTTTTCACACATTTTTGTGTGGGAAAGTTGTGGCATTACCGGGCTGACACAAATGTCCTACCACCCAGCGTTCCCCCAGGTCTCCCGATAAAAATGGTGCCTCACTCGGGTTTGCAGGGGATTCTGGGTAAGAAAACGTTGGGGGATCCATGCAAGCCATACCTCCCTGGAATCCCCCGGGTGTCTACTTTTCAGAAATGTGTGGGTTTGGTAGGTTTCCCTAGATGGCCGCCAAGCCCCGGGCCAAAAAGTCATGGGACCCCCCTTGCAAAACCAGGTCGTTTTGTGATTGGCAATTTTGATGTTGCCTCACTACGTTTTGGGCCCTTGCCTGTCGCGGGTACTTGGGCCTCCCACCCGAGTGAGGCACCATTTTTATCAGGAGACCTGGGGGAACGCTGGGTGGTAGGAAATTTGTGTCAGCCCGGTAATGCCACAACTTTCCCTCACACAAATGTGTGAAAAAAGTGATTTTTTCAGCAAAATTTCAGGTTTGCAGGGGATTCTGGGTAAGAAAATGTTGGGGGATCCACGCAAGCCATACCTCCCTGGAATCCCCCGGGTGTCTACTTTTCAGAAATGTGTGGGTTTGGTAGGTTTCCCTAGGTAGCCGCCGAGCCCCGGGCCAAAAAATCAGTTGACCCCCTTGCAAAACCAGGTTGTTTTGTGATAGGCAATTTTGATGTCGCCTCACTATGTTTTGGGCACTTGCCTGTCGCGGGTACTTGGACCTCCCACCCGAGTGAGGCACCATTTTTATCTGGAGACCTGGGGGAACGCTGGGTGGTAGGAAATTTGTGTCAGCCCGGTGATGCCACAACTTTCCCACACAAAAATGTGTGAAAAAAGTGTTTTTTTCTGCAAAATTTCAGGTTTGCAGGGGATTCTGGGTAAGAAAACGTTGGGGGATCCACGCAAGACATACCTCTCTGGGATCCCCCGGGTGTCTATTTTTCAGAAATGTGTGGGTTTGGTAGGTTTCGCTAGGTGGCCGCCAAGCACAAGGCCAAAAACCCAGGTGAGCCCCCTTGCAAAACCAGGTCGTTTTGAGATCATTTGTTGTTTATTTCTGCACCGTGAAAATTTTGGCAAAATATTGCAAGGAAAATGTGACAGACATTTTGAGGTTTGCAGGACATTGTGGGTAAGATAACTTGTTGGGATCCACAAGAGAGACATCACCATGTACTCCCATGTGTGTTTAGTTTACGACAATATCTACAGTTGGTAGGTTATTCTTAGATGGAATGTACACCTTGGCAGAGAGACTAAAAAGACAAAGATTACTGCACAGCCATCTATTCCTCAAGCACACACACATACTGGTTGGATTTGGCACGAGGGCGAGTGATGGTTCAGTATATACAATTTTATTAACAAGAGATTTCACAAAAATGAAATGCACTGTCAATAATTGAAAGGACAAAAAACTGAACCAGTGACTCGCAGCTCGTGAGCTGTAAAGCCACGTCAAGGCCCCAACCGCTTTACAGGCCATTCACACACCTTTCATACGTGATACACACAAGACCATTCACACCACCAGGCACGAAACAAACACATTACAACCTTCACAAAAAGGGACAAGGTACACCCTGCTTGAGAAAGACAAAAAAGACAAATATTACTGCACAGCCATCTAATCCTCAAGCATACACACATACTGGTTGGATTTGGCACAAGGGTGAGTGATGGTTCAGTATATACAATTGTATTAACAAGTGATTTCACAAAAATGAAATGCACTGTTAATAATTGAAAGGACGAGAAACTAAACCATTGACTCACAGCTCGTGAGCTGTAAAGCCACGACAAGGCACCAACCTCTTTACAGGCCATTCATACACCTTTCATACGTGTGACACACACAAAACCATTCACACCGCCAGCCGCGGGCCCATCACATTACAACACTCACACCAGCAGACAGCCCCATTCAAGGGCCCATCACTTTCACACGCCCACATTCCTGACACAGCAACCACACAAGCTGATGGATTGCGTGGAGTGGCGCTCGGCTAGCAGTGTGTGTAGTGACCAGCAGCAAGTCACTACTCACACACCGCCAGCCGAGTGCCAGTCCACGCACACCGCCAGCCAAGCACCAGTCCACGCACACCGCCAGCCAAGCACCAGTCCACGCACACCGCCTTCCAAGTGCCAGTCCATGCACACCGCAGCCAAGCGCCAGTCCACGCACACCGCCAGCCAAGCGCCAATCCACGCACACCGCCAGCCAAGTGCCAGTCCACGCACACCGCCAGCCAAGCGCCAGTCCACACACACCGCCAGCCAAGCGCCAGTCCACGCACACCGCCAGCCAAGCGCCAGTCCACTCACACCACCAGCCAAGCGCCAGTCCACACTCACCGCCAGCCAAGTGCCAGTCCACGCACACCACCAGCCAAGCGCCAGCCTACACACACCACCATCACATATAGGATTTTTTTATACAAAAAAGGAAAACACAAACAAGTTGCAAATAGATACAAATCTACTAACACAAAATCTGAAACTAAATACATTGCACTAATGCCAACCTTGAAACAGAACAAAAATTCTTAAACGATACAGACCAGGCAGTTCACTTTACCACTCATGGATGCTCCCAATAATTATTTTGCTTGTGATACGCTCTATAACAAGCAGGCACACACAGCCCAGGGTTAGAAGGACACTCGGGGCAGCATACGAGTCTCCTTCCGCGTACCTCTTCGCCAACAGACTCTACATCTCCTAGTGGGAAAGTCTTTTGAGGGTGTGGGAGGAATGTGATCAGGAAAGTGGCGATCTTTCAATCAAGCCACATCCTCCACCACTCCAACTCTAGGAACACTTGCCTGTTCCACAACAACAAGGCTGCCTATCACAGACTGCTGAAACTGAACAAAAGTCAACTTTGACGCAGGAGAACACTCCTTGAACACAACAAAAGCATTGAAAGTTGCTAAATTGAAGAGATGGATGGCCAACTTCTTATACCAAACGTAAGCCTTACGAATAGCAGTGTAAGGTTCCAACCTCTGATCTACTCTATCAACACCACCCATGTGCTAATTGTAGTCTAAAATGCACACAGGTTTGCGCACTTCAGCAATCTGACCCCAAACAGCCACAGGTGAAGTACTCTCATCATGGATGGTAGTCAGCATGTGCACATCCCTCCTGTCCACAAATTTCACAGCTAGTAGTTCATCACTACGCAAGGAACTGCACTGTCCCCTCTGAAGTTTTTTGCAAACAAGCTCTTTTGGATAACCTTTACGGTTAGAGCGGATTGTGCCACAAGCAAAAGTGTCCACTTTGAACAATTCCTTAAACAATTGCACAGCAGTGTAGAAGTTATCAAGGTACAAATGGTGGTCTCTGTTAAACAGTCCTCTAGCAAGATCCCACACAATTTTCTCTGAAACTCCAAAAGTGGACGGACAACCAGGGGGTCAATAGTGGAATCCCTACCAGTGTACACACGGAAATTAAAAACATATCCTGTCCTACTCTCAGACAACATATACAGCTTAATTCCATAGCGTGCCCTCTTGCTAGGAATGTACTGCCTAAAACCAAACGGCCCTTGAACAGGACCAAAGACTCATCAATAGATATTTCTTTCCCTGGAGTATAGATCTCTGAAAATCAATCTACAAAGTGATCAAGAACAGGCCGAATCTTAAAAAGACGGTCACAATCAGGGTGATCTCGTGGCAACGCCAAAGCATTATCAACAAAATGCAGTATCCAAAGCAAAAGTAAATACTGATCACGAGTCATAACTGCAGGAAATATGGCCGTTGCCATCAAGGGACAGGTAGACCAATATGAAGCCATGGACGGCTTCCTTATCAAACCCATCAATAAAGTCAAACCCAAAAACTTCTTCATCTCTTCCAGATTTGTGGGAGTCCACCGGGTAGCTCTAGAGTGGGGCCTAAGTTTGTCACTGTTGTCCCTCAAAAACTGTTCAGCCTACAAATTAGTCTGCTCAACAATCTCACCCAAAAATACATCATCCATAAACAACTGAAAAAACTGTATAGGAAAAAAATGTTCACAATCCACTCTACACCCTGCATCAGCACTAAAGGCAGGCAACACCGGCTGCACCATGTTTGGATCAACCCAGAGTCCAGCACTTCCAGTAGGAAGCCTAGCAGCCTCAGGCTGCAATCCAGATGCCTCTTGCACCATCGGCACAGCAGTATCCTCCTCTAAAACAGGCACTTCATCCGCACTGAGAGTAGCTTCATCCACACCGAGAGTAGCTTCATCCGCACTGAGAGTACCTTCATCATCCGATGATTCCATGTGGAGAGAAAACTCACTGCCTGAATCTTCCCCTCCCTCCTCTCCCTCAGACGCACTGTCAGTCTCATAATCCTGCTCAGAGGAAGATTCAAGAAGCATACCAACCACCTGCTGAGCAGTCATTCTACGGCTAGCCATAATGCTTACTAATAAAGGTTACTTGTCAAACAAGTCAACAACAACAAACCCTTTGTAAAAAAAGAAATAAACAAAATGTAGCTTTATCACAAAGACCTATATACTCCACCACTATACCCCTCACTGGCCAGAAGCAGCTAGACTCACCACCACCTACTCTGCACAGACACAGTAAGGATCAACAATATCCCACTAAAAAAGAAAAAGAAAAAAACAAATTACACATAAGACAATGCATAACACATCGCAAAGAATTTCATGCTCTGAACACTAACAAATATGCTGCCATTATGACACCACTTACAAAAAAATTCATTCATGCATGACAATAATACTCATTTGGAGTAAACACAACAAAAATGTTTTTCTTACCAAATAAATGCAATTACGCAAAACTGCAGAACAACCACTGCCAAAACCGCAAACAGGAATTAAAAGCTTTACACTAGAATAAAAAGGAGAAAATAAACCATTACAATCACATATTCAAATAATGCACCAGTCCACACACAATCCACCAGCTAAGCTAAGGGGTAGGTAGGCCTAAAAAACATACTGCTGATCTGCCACCCAAAGAGGACAGAAATGGCCACAATCATCCTCCCATAAAGGGGAGCGACCCTTGCCCAAGGGCCCACTCCCCACAAACAAATCCCTGGTGGTCTAGTGGGCCCAAACATGACAAGCCCCAGCCCCCAGAGGAGAGCAACCCTTGCCCAAGGGGTCACTCTCCCCCCCAAAAAAACCCTGGTGGCCTAGTGGGCCCTAGATAAAAAAAAAAAAAGGCGAGATCTGCCCCCCCAATGGGGGCAGACAGCCATAAACATACCCCCAAAGGAAGTGACCCTTGCCCAAGGGGCCACTCCCCACAACAAATGGACTCGTGGCATTTCAGTGTGGTGTTCCGCATCACCGCACTGAAATGCATTGTCACGCATTTGCCTACTCTCTGCTGACGCGCTGAAACTGGCTAAATTAAAGCCAGGGTGCTGCTAGCGCGCGCTGCCTGGCTGGTGGTGGTGCCTCTGGCCTGTGTGCGTCCGCATGCACCGAGAGCGTCTTATAACTAACAGCCACGTCCTGTTTACCAACGAGAACAAATCGCAGATTTGTGGTGCAGACCCACGTCCACTTGGCTCTACGCGTGCCATCTGCTTCTCACACTTTCAAAATGAAATCAACATTGAAGCTGCTACTGTGTCAATTAGAATAAACCGTGGCATTTCTAGGGCGCCGCAGGGTCAAGAGAACTCCAGGGGCGTTGAATGTCAATAATGCAACGTATTTAAGTTCTCACTCACTCACACTCCACATAAAGCTGCTACCCGCTCTGCCCTTGAAACAAGGAACAATATAGAGTAAAACCACTGGAAGCGCAAATCACAAAAAGTACATTGAAACACGATAGATGAGCGCTCCTTTTTAGTTCCTCCTCGCACTCATCCAAGCCACTCGAGTGATTACTTTCATTCTGCGCGCTATAATAAATCCATGTCTCATCAAACCACACACACGCACCCACCCACCCACCAACCACCCCAGACAAACAACAAACAAACGCACACTAAAGTTGCAGGGTCTAATACATTGGTGTTCACCGATAACGCAAAAATATAACGTTTGTAATTCCACCCTACACACGATGCTGGGGGTGTTGTAATGGATGCACTGATTAGGCCCTGGCACAGTGCCCCTCCAGTTCGGTGTGGTCCAGGACTCCCAGCCTAGGCAGAAAGGAAAGTCTTGAGAACAGCCCTTCACCAGCCGTTGTCTAGCTCACACAGTGCTTTTCTATGTACTGCGCCCGAAGCCAGAATGGAGCCGCTGGTGCCTCTCAGGTTGGTCGGCATTGTTTATTTTACGTATCAGTCAGGGATCATTACGTGCATCTCTAAAGCACATTTGAAGTGATGTCTTCATTATGCCTGCTGTTTGTAGTATGAACAAATAAGGGAGAAAATACCAGCTTTTTGTGATTTTGTTCTACCGACTGGTACAGTAAAATGTGAATTTCTGGCTGCACAAATGTGTGTAAATTCTGATATTTATAAGTTTCCCTTGTCTTCATTGTTTTATTTTGCTCGCGAGAAAGCGTCACTCATAGTAGTTGTAAAAAATGAAAATGTCACTCGTAAGCAATCTGAAACCTTGGCAGCTATGGTCCAGTGCGCCAAATAAATAAACATGAATCTGCCCCCCCAGGGGGGCAGACAAAGCCAATACATTATGCCCCAATAAGGGGAGCGACCCTTGCCTAAGGGGCCGCTCCCCCAAACAGTAAAGTAATCGCCAATTGAAAGAAAAAAAAAATCTCTGGCTCTAGTGGGCATTCCTGCTGCACGATCGCACTATCAGACAGCAGGAATGCACAAAAGAAGCATCAGGGGAAAGGAAAACCCTTTCCTTTCCCCCGATGCCTCTTTTGCTAAAATCCCCCCCTCCCCAGAGGAAAAACTTACCTCTTTGTTCCCCGACGTGCTGGAAGCAAATGGCTTCCAGCGCGTCGGGGAAGAAAGGGAAACCTCCAATGACGTCAGCGCGCCTTGCGTGCTGACGTCATTGATGACGTGGAGGGGGGCGGGGGGAGGCAGGGGAAGGGCTTCCCCTGCCTTCCCCGGTAAAAACGCGACGATCGGCGTCCCACGGGGGAGCGCTAGCGCTTCCCCCGGGGGTGGGTGCCATGACGTCCTGGAGCCGTCATGAGCACACGCCCACTGTGCATCATGACGGCTCCATGCCGTCATGAGCACCGAAGGGGTTAAGGGGAGTTCGACTTTTTCATAGATAACCTTCATTTGCTCGAAAAATTCTTACTTGTCTTTTCTAAAAGAACTCTTTATGGGTTCTTGTTAGGATTGGGTAGGTCCTTTAGATTAGAACAGGGGCTAAATCTTGCATGGAACATGCTGTTATTTTTTATGCTTGTCCGAGCTAAATATTTCTCAAATATTTCTGTAAATGGATTTATTTGACTAACCTGAATATAAGAGCCAAAAATACCAACTAATCTCTTAAAGAGAAAATAAACTTTTAAAATTTCAACAAACCTCTCTTCATTGACTGAACATCAAATGCTGAAAATGATGTCTATTTTTGGGTAATGCTCCATTCAAATATGGTGGCAAAGATTCATTGACTAGGAAAGGTGTGGAAATTGAAGAATCTCTTAGTAAATATAAAGTGGGGATACTGGTAACATTTTTATGAGATTTCTGCCCTCGCACCTGTAAAACGTAACATCTTCACTTTAACATCGATGCGCTTGCCGATGATTCTTATGAGGTGTAGCAGTGAGTTTTTGTATTGGTGGTGACAATAACACCATGGGGGCTACTTTGATGAAATTGTCCTTTTCAACTTTGTGTTTACATAAACGTTCAGCAGGCTGGATATATAACAAAGGTCTCTGCCATAATCACAAAGACTTTATGTGGACCCTGAATGTGTAAAAATTTAGCAGTTCATATTCTGCCCAGTCTTGCTATTTAGCATGGGGCAGGGCGACTGAATATGTGACTGGATGCTATGGACTTTCAAGGTGGAAGGTGTGGTAGGCCTCAGGGTTGTTGAAATATATTATCTTTGTATGACCATTCTTTATTAGTTAACATTTATAGTGTATCGAGATGCTCAATACAATGTGTAATCAGGAATCATTACTACACACTGAACCATAGATTATTTAATGCCAATATAATTTCCTAAAAAGTTCGCATGTGCGCTCCATCACCTCATTTAAGTATTATACAGCAATGGAAAACTTTCAAAGATTAGGCAGAGTTTCAGCCTGCTAAACATACAAACATAAATGCATGGCATTCTTGAATGACTGAGTACTTTCAGACACCATTTTTTTATAATCATCCATGACATGTCCTGAGTGTCCCTCTAGAAATGGTCATTTCGACCCCATATTTCTACACTCAACACTCTTAGGGGTCGATTCCGATCTCGGCCGGTAGGGCACCGAATCGGATTCGGCTTAACCGGATCCGATTCGGAGCCCTATTTCCCGACCGATTCGTACGTGCGTCCGGGCGAGCGAGTACGATGCGTGCGCTCGCGAAATCTCCGACCGACTCGTTCGCAGGACCCAACCGCTCCGACCGACTCGCACGGGGACGACTCGCACCGCGCAATGGAGACGTTCCCCGGCCGGGTAAGTACGATGCGCACCTTGACCGCTCCGACCGACTCACGCAGTCCGGCTCCAAGGAGCTGTCGGAGCCGCAATTTGGGGGTCCGTGTCAGACCCCCCTGGAAGCGTAGGCGTGCGAGTGACACACAGGGGGGACCCATGGGTCCCCCCTACACGTGCATGTACGGCGCGACCCGCATCGACGCGAACACGCTGTAGGGGGGGCCCTTGTTCGCGTCGTGCCCATTGAGTCAATGGGAGTCCGTGTACGCGTCGTACGACTGGCTCCCATTGACTTCAATGGGAGTCCGACCGAATCGAGTCCGATAGCATACGTGCGCATTGTACTCGTTCGGTCGGGCTGCTAGGGTCCGATTCGGTCGGAAATCTCTCCGGGTCCGGCTCGGTCGGGGAGATTTCCGGCCCGAATCGGAATTGGCCCCTTAGTCTGTCTTCCTTAGGTGCCAACTACATTATCGGTTTGTACCTTTGAATCATCTTGCCCTTGGCTAACTCTTAGGCAGACTACGTACCCTTTCTCATCTGTATGTCTTGATGTAGATAGAATAGGTTAATTCTTACCAACTGTTGTGTGCATGGCTAGAACTGATTTTCATAGTAGGGGGTGAAAGAATTCCTCCCAAGATTGAATATCACCTGTTCATAGGTCATCATTTTATACATTTTCTGCATCCATATCTCCCACGTTCGGCCATGGACAGTCTTCCATAATCAGAGTATGTAGATATTAGCTACTGCCAATGCAGTAGCAAACCATATGAGCTTCAAGTGTGTAACCTTAGGGTAGTCACTGCTTTCATTTTCTCCCAGACTTTCTTCCAGAATCGATCAAGTGCGTGGAATTCCCATAGCAAGTCATCTATATCACTCTCAGAGAGATTGCATCTCCAGCATGTGGCTCCTAGTAATATGCCTGTGACACTTAGGGGCCAATTATGATCTCGCTAGGAAAGCCCTCCGTACGACTCTGATCCAGAGGGCTTTCCTAGCGAATCGCACTGTGGGAGTCTGACGAACGAGTATGATGCAGCCGTATGCTGACAGACTCGGTTTGCTCGGACTCCCATTGAACTCTATGGGAGCCTGTGTACCGACGCATACACAGGCTCCAATAGCAAAAAAGGGGTGGGTGGGGAAAAGCATACACCCTGTGGCGGGCACCCCATGTTGCCCACCATAATGTGCATGCTTGGATCGGGGGGACCCAGGCACCCCTTTGTAACTGTTTCGGAGGGAAACAGGTGAAGGGGGGCCTGCTACGGCCCCCCGATGTCCGATTCCGACAGCCGTTTCGTCTCGCTGATACTGAGTCAATACAGCTGTCGGAATCGTGCATCATACTCGCTCGTTCGGAATCCTGCTCCATTGCGTGGCACGATTCAGCTCTGAATGAGTCGGACGGACAGGATCTGGTTCGGAAACGATTTGGTCGACGCGGACGAGATCTCCGTATCGTACTTGGTCGTTCAGAATGGGGGACGACTCGGTGGGATACATAGGCTCCGAATCGGATTTGCTCATTTCAGAACCCATCTGGAGGCCTTCCTAGCAAGATCGTAATCGGCCCCTAAGCCTTTTGGGGGACCTGTGCCATTTATGAAGAATGTTATAGGAATTGAGATTGAAACACATTTCTCATAAGGATTTGTCATGGTTGGATGTGATGTCTTCACATTCCTCAATGGTATAATCGATTTAGAGATGGTGTGGCCATCAATCTTTCAGAGAGCTTGATATGGGGGCTTAAGGTATATAATTGATGATGAGTGCACAAAGTCCAGACACTACTCCCTTGAATGTTCCCCAGTTATGTATGTACTTAAGTCAGGTGGAGTTCCCTGAACAATATAGGTCCAGGTGTTAAGATATGTGGAGGCTATGACAAAGGGCCTGATTTGAATGTTGGCAGAGAAAAAACTCCATTTGCAACAGCGACAGAGTTTCCTCCCTACCAACGTTATGGTTCGCCCATCCAATTTAGAAGTGAACGGACCATAGGTTTGACGACAGTGGAGACTACTCCGTCTCTGCCTTGGTCAAACTCATTTGACGGCCTGATGGTAAAGGCTGTTGGGGGTTTGGCTGCATGTCCACCCACCGAATTTAGACTGGTCTGGCATACTGCCAATTCTCAATGCCCGTCACATCAAGAAAAGGTGCATTGAATATGCGTCCCTTGCCATGGCGAGGGGGGCATCATTTTCTTTTTTTTTCAAAAAGAAAATCCTGCTTTGGGATTTTCTTTTGAAAATAAAAATACCATTGTAAGTTTGCCATGTCATATTGATGAAGCTGTCCGTCAAACTTATAATGCATTGACAGAAACTGCAGTGATGGCAGTTCTTGCCAATGTTAAAAATGTCTGCTGTGCCCACGGCAATTTCTAAATTTGGCCAGTGCCATTTCCATCAGGGCGACAGAATAATTTACTCCCCTGTCCCGGTGGAGAAATTTTGGCCCTTCAAGCATTAAATAGGGCCAAATATCTTTGGATTCCTCAAAAAAGGGTTGCTGGGTAACTATATTTCCCCTGTACTTCTGCAAAGGTTTTCAGTTTACTCTCTATGATAAGTTGTTTGACCGTATTTAAACATTTTGAAATGAATCTATCCCATGAAGCCTCCTCACATCCGATTTTGATGCTAGCATTGTGCCAGATGAGGCCCTTTTTATGTATTCTACAATCTTCCTCCATCATGGAGTGTGATCTGCACCAAGCGTACGCTAACACGTGTAATATAAGGTTTGTCAATATTAATTTTACCAGTATACAGTAAGTGGAGTGGCCCCATGCCACTCATTATGGCTTGCTCAATGTGTCTCTAGTGTCTTTGTAGTATTATGTAGCATGTACCTTACTTGCATGAGTTGGAATGCAGGCCACTATGTTTCTAC
Source organism: Calotriton arnoldi (assembly GCA_963921515.1). Taxonomy (NCBI): domain Eukaryota; kingdom Metazoa; phylum Chordata; class Amphibia; order Caudata; family Salamandridae; genus Calotriton; species Calotriton arnoldi. The sequence goes on along the minus strand of CAWUFW010016694.1, from coordinate 229,963 downwards.
ATGAGGTAGTCTTAATCCCCCACTTTCCATGGCTGTGCGAAGTTTCCTCATTTTCATTCAAGGTTTCCTCCCTTTACATATAAATGTTTTCATTAGTGCGGTAAGCTATTTAATCAATTGTGGAGGCAGGCTTAAAGGTAAAAGAGCAAATATGTAATTCAGACAAGACACCACTCTCCCAGATAGAAAGGTAAGGGGAGGACCATCAGTTTTGATCAGACTTTATTTTGATTTTATGGGCTCAATGCTATCCTCCGTAATGTGGATGAGGCTCATATTTATATTCATCCACAGGTATTTTGAGTTTGATGTCTTCCATTTGAAAGGCTGATCTCCTACTAATGCCACTTTTGTGCCTCACATTTGCCCCAGTTTATTTTATACCCAAGAGAATATCAAGACTTGAGTAATGGTATGAACAAAGTTATTTATGGACGTGAGCTGTGTGGACAATGTGATTAGCATGTCGTCTGCATATAAGGGGGCTTTTTTTCATTTAAAAATCTTTATTTGACCATAAAAGTACAAAGAGATACAAAATACAGTACATGATATCATTAAAGGTTTCTCACAATCAAGGTAAGCGAGCAATAATTACTGTACCCAGTATCTGGTTCATTGACAAAATATCGACTACCTAAATATCTACATGCGAAAATATCTATACAAAAATTTCGATTTTAAAAATACTACTCCCTATACTTGTAATTAAAATTACAAAAATATCAAGAAAAAAAATATCGTTTTCACTAATATAGTTGTCTAAAATATTGATTTTTAACTATATATACACACATTTAAATAAACATTAATTAAATGTATTAATAATACGAATATAATCAAAATTAAATATATTTAATACTATTTTTAAAATATATAACAATTATTCAAATGTATATATATATTAATAATCATATTTTATTTACATAAATCTAATTTAAAAATATTACTAAATTAATATTTTTAATTTATATTATTTTTTATACTTTTTTAAATGTAATAATATAAAAAATAAATATATACCCATATATCCAATAACATAAAATATTTCAAAAACGAACCATTGTAATTACACATATAAAACTCAAAGAAAATAAAAATACACAATTTACTAAAAATAAATAAAATATTACAAAGATTGATAATTATCAATATTATAATTTTAAATAACCAAAACATATTAATATAAATGTAAACAATCTAAAGTAAACTACAAACTTTGAAAATTAATACATATACTATTCTCACTACAACTTATAAATAGTAGACAAAGGGCCTTATTATGACGCGGCCTGGAAAGGCTCTGATAGTCGGTCGGAGCCTTTCCGGAATGTATCTTGGTTTAATTTCCGACCGCTGCATTGCAATGCTGGCGGTCGGAAATTAAACAGGCCAGTCATTACGGCTGGCTACCGACGGGCTCAAGAAGTCCGTCGGCCAGTCGGAGGCTGGCCCATAATCCCAAAGGGTGGCCTTTCCACCTTTGGGATTACGATATTCGGGGGCCGATCACGATGGAGGTCGGAAAGCCTCCAAACTTCGGTTGGAGGCTTTCCGACCACCATCGTCGGTTTCAATACCGACAGGCTGAATATATATCAGCCGGTCGGAATTGAAAGCGGGCAATCATTCCGGCTGGATTCCGATGGGCTCAAGGAGCCAGTCGGCCAGTCGGAACCAGCTCATAATCCCAAAGTGAGACCCTTGGGATTACGATGCACGGTTTCCAGCATGGTTTCCATGCCGGCCTGTCTGACATGGAAACCATTTTGAAAAGCGGGTCTGGGGGCCCCCAGCAGGGCCCCGTGTGTGTGCAGGCTCCGGTTGGGGGCCGAAGGGGCACCTATGGTGCCCCCCTGTTGATCCCTGCACCTCGTGCCAGAAACCTTGAGGTGCCTGCCATGGGGTGCAGGGATGAACAGCACCTCCCATTTCCCTATGGACGCATGTATTACGGCCGGTTTACGGCAGTACTGCATGCTCCAATAGGGAAATGTAGGCATGGATAGAACAGTGTTCGGTCGCATCCTAATTAGGCGGTTGGGACCGCCGACCAGAGGTCGGTCGGTCCCAGGACCGAGACAGTGTCGGACAGATTTAGGTCCGTCCGCTATCATAATTAGGCCCTGGGACTCCGGCAAGCTTTCTATGTCGGGCTTTCCAACATGGAAAGCCTGTTGGAGAGCAAGTATGGGGTCCCTAGCAGGGCCCTCTTGCCTCTGCGTCCTCCAGTTGGGGATGAGGGGGCACCTATGGTGCTGCCCTTTCTCTGCAAAACAATAAAATTATTTAAAAAACAAAATAATTTTTTTTTAAATATAAATAATAAAAAACACAAATATATTTCACATAAAAAATTATTTAAAATAAATACACACAGGGGTCGATTCCGATTCGGGCCGAAAAAAGCACCGACCGACTCGGAGCCGGAATTTATTCCGACCGACACGTACCTGTGGCGCCCGACACGCCAAGTACGATGCAAGGAGTGCAAAATCCGACCGACACGTACCGAACCCAACCCGAACGACCGAGACGCACGGAAAACAGCAATCCGGCCGGAAAAACACGCAAATCGAACCGACCGACACGCAGCCGGAACAAATCCGACCGAAACGTACACGCGAAATCCAAACCGCAAAGTACGATGCAAGGCGCGAAAACCACAACCGAGTCGTACGGAGGACAAGCCGTACGACCGACACGCATACAAAACCGAGCCGAAGTAACACAAAACACCGCAACCGACGTGTACGCAGCATAGAAAACTGCACAAACACAGCGTGAATGAAACGGAGAAGACCGTACGAGACAAATGCAGGGTCCGACTCGGTCACAAGAACGTTTCCAACATGCACAGACAGTACAAAGGAAAAATTACACAAAAAAAGGCCAAACAAGCAATTACAAAGCCAATAAATACTGGGGGGGTGGGGACAGAGAACAAAGACACACCCACAACTCCACCCATATAAAGGACACAAATCCCAACCATGATCCTTTGCAAATGCCATTCTACTGCCAGCACCCAACAGACAGCAACCACACACCCACAGCTCATCCCTCACACAAGCCACACACCATCAGCACACCAACAAATACCTACCTCACATACACCCAGCAAAACACACACTCACACACCCTCACCTGCACACCAACACACACATCACTCACCATCACCACCCATCACCATGCCCCCCAAGAAGAATCACAAGTTCCTAGATTGTGAATTGGAAGTCCTGGTAGACGAGATCCTCAGGGTAGAGCCACAGCTGTTTGGCACACTGGTCCAACAGACCCCCATCTCCCAGAAAACCAAGATGTGGGAGAGGATCATCAACAGGGTGAACGCACAATCACCATGTCTGCGCACAAAGACCGACATCCAGAACAGGTGGTATGACGTGCGCAGGAGGGTCCGGGAGCTGCTCAAGAAAGACTACCTCCTGAGCCAATACACCGGCAGTGGCCCTCCTGCCAAGCCAGTATACCTCAGGCCCTGGGAGGAGAAGGTGCGGGCCATCCTTCCGCCAGTGAGCGTATATGGACTAGAGAACATCCCAGAGCCTGGTGAGTACACAACAAATGTACACAATATTCTGCCACAATACACACACACATCACTGTCAATGGGAGAGTCAAACCATGCACTCATAGCAATTACACAGCAACCAGAACAGAATCATCCCAAAATGTGTATGTCAGTCAGATAAACACAACACATGCCATCTCAAAGTTACATTTAACCGTGTCATCACATGTACAAACACAACTACAACTACAGCTAGGCAGTGGCACAAATAGAACTAACAAACACATCCAGACAAGTAGCCACCACTACAACACCAACACACAGTGAAGACCACTGAAAGAAAGGAATTCTGTGTATGCTGGGCAAGTCAGTGTAGCCAATAGCATCATGGGAGTCGTAGTCACAAATATTGCCCCCCCACAACTGTCCCATCAACACCACCATGAACCATGCGCACATCACAGGGAGTGGAAAAGGACTCACAAGATGGCTGACACTGGCTACTGCTGTGGGGAGCACAAGGCCCTGCTGGCAAATGTGCAACAACCAACAGCAGGACACCACTGACTGACATCCTGAGAGACAACTTCCACTCCCTGCAATGGAAGCACGTTCCATGGTGGGATATCTGGCTGGCTGGGTGGGAAGGAGGACTCGCACCACTGACCATAGTCACAAGCACCTCCCCTCACACACACCCTCAACACATACTCCACATAACCCACCTGGGAGAATGCAATGCCACACATCCTAACTCAAGATCCCACAAAGAACCTCCACCCTGGGTTATGTCGTGTGAAGCACAGGGACACTCTTGGGACTTTCAGCCAAACAACTGCCAGGACAACACTCCCAGCCATCCTGTCAGCACAGGCAGACCACCCCACAGGGAAGCAGAGTCAAAAGGAAGGAAGGATGGGCATGCTGGGAAGGGGGTGGAGGCAATAGCATGATGGGAGTCGTAGTCACAGCTCTACATCCCCCACCACATGGCCCAGCAAGCTCACACTCACGCATGCACATCCCACAGAGAGTGGAAAGGCCCATCAAAGATGTCTGACACTGTTGCTGTGTCGTGGGGAGCACAAGGGCATGCTGGGAACTGCACACCAACCAACAGCAGGACACCACTGTCAGCCATCTTGCCATTGCTCTCACACCCACACACACTGAACTCCCCACAAAAGCAAGTGAGTATGGGAATGCTGGGAAGTGGGGTGGAGGCAATAGCATGATGGGAGTCACAGTCACAGACATAGCTCACCCCCACAACTGTCCCATCAACACCACCCTGAACCATGCTCACATCACAGGGAGTGGAGAAGGACTCACAAGATGGCTGACACTGGCTACTGCTGTGGGGAGCACAAGGCCCTGCTGGGAACTGTGCACCAACAAACAGCAGGACACCACTGACTGACATCCTGAGAGACAACTTCCACTCCCTGCAATGGAAGCACGTTCCATGGTGGGATATCTGGCTGGGTGGGAAGGAGGACTTGCAGCACTGACCATAGTCACAAGCACCTCCCCTCACACCCCCCTCAACACAAACTCCACAGAACCCACCTGGGAGAATGCAATGCCTCACATCCTAACTCAAGATCCCACAAAGAACCACCACCCTGGGTTATGTTGTGTGAAGCACAGGGACACTCTTGGGACTTTTAGCCAAACAACTGCCAGGACAACACTCCCAGCCATCCTGTCAGCACAGCCAGCCCACCCCACAGGGAAGCAGAGTCAAAAGGAAGGAAGCATGGGCATGCTGGGAAGGGGGGTGGAGGCAATAGCATGATGGGAGTAGTAGGCACAGATATTGCTCAGCCTCACAACTGGCCCATCAACACCACCCTGAAACATGCTCACATCACAGGGAGTGGATAAGGACACACAAGATGGCTGACACTGGCTACTGCTGTGGGGATCACAAGGGCATGCTGGGAACTGCACACCAACCAACAGCAGGACACCACTGTCAGCCATCTTGCCATTGCTCTCACACCCACACACACTGAACTCCCCACAAAAGCAAGTGAGTATGGGAATGCTGGGAAGTGGGGTGGAGGCAATAGCATGATGGGAGTCACAGTCACAGACATAGCTCACCCCCACAACTGTCCCATCAACACCACCTTGAACCATGCTCACATCACAGGGAGTGGAGAAGGACTCACAAGATGGCTGACACTGGCTACTGCTGTGGGGAGCAAAAGGCCCTGCTGGGAACTGTGCACCAACAAACAGCACAACACCACTGACTGACATCCTGAGAGACAACATCCACTCCCTGCAATGCAAGCACAGTCCATGGTGGGATAACTGACTGGCTGGGTGGGAAGGAGGGCCGGCTGTCAACCAAATACAACCAATGCAGACCATGTTCACACCCCAACAAATACATAGAAATGCCCAAATAATGCAGGACAATGTGCCACACCAATATCAACCCCTGACTGTGAAGACTTAGGACAATGCAATGTACAGGCCCGCACCCAGAGGCACAGTCACAACTGTCAGGTGTGTCAACCATTGATGCCTGCAGAAACATAACATACATTGTGTGTGTCTCCCAAAAACAGGTGATGATGGGGACACAGCAGCAGATGCTGAGGAGTCCCAGTCCCAGGCTCAAGAGGATGCGGAGCTCACTGGTGTCGTACAGCCTCTGCCCTCCTCGGACGAAGAAGACCAACCTGGCACATCCGGTGCAAGTCTACATGCAGCACCAGCAGGACCACCAGCTGCAGCACCAGCAGGACCACCTGCTGCAGCACCAGCAGGACCACCAGCTGCACCCCTGCACCCACCCCTCCAACGACTGTCACCACAAATACCATCCCTGCCGACATGGACAGAACAAGGAGCAACACCAGCACAGGGACCCTGGACCAACGTGGGGCCATGGACACCACCACCACCACCAACCCCCAAGGTGGACCAGGGTCATCTGTGCGTGCCACTGCACGCACTGCACAGGTCGGCAGGGGTGGTGGGAGGGGTGGGAGACAGAGGTCGCTGCTTGCAGAGGTTGCTGGTGTGCATGATGACCCACAACTGGTACGCATAGCCGATGCGTACCAGTCCAGCACCGGAGATCTCAGCCAGGTAGTGGGGCTCCTCAGAGACATGAAACAGCAGCAGGCTGCCCATCATGCCCGCTTGGACTCACACATGTCCCGCGTGGAGTCCAAGTGGGACGCACTGCAAGAGATGACGGCGGTGCACAGGGACATTTTACAATGCCTCCGCCAGATGAACAGCAACCAGTCCACACCTCCCTGTGTGCCAACAACATCTGGTGCTGAACAAACTGCAACTGCCACAGGGAGGGAGGATGACTCTGGCGGAGAGTCCCCTGCACCGCAGCAGCCTGTACTTGAGGGGCCCCCCCAAAGAAGAGGGGTCGTCCGAGGAGGGGCAAGTGAGAGGCCGATGGCCAAGCGCAACTCCCAGGTAGCCTGAACCTGTTCTGGATGTTCACCTTTGTGCACAGACTGTTCACCCTGTTGACGGCAACACAACTCCCACACATTGCATGGGGAGTACAAGTTGGACCAATGTCTCAGACAACTGTGGCCCCGATACTGGGGATTTTGTCTACCAGGACTTTCAATTCACCTAGGAACTTCTGATTGCAAGATATATGTACAGCACTACCCATCCTATGCACTATTCACACAAATGTATCACAATAAACACACTAATACACCATACTTGCCTCTGTTGTGATTCCAACGTGGGTGCTGTTATGGGGATGATGAACTGCAAAATTACACTGTGTATGCGAACTGCAACAGCAAGTACAACACAGGCATGTGAGTAAAGGTAACGTGACACATATGAGGGAGACACACCACCAGGGCTACACAACACATACACACCTAGGCCATCTGACTCATTGCCTACACTGATGTTGCCAGGGAAGACGGTGCAATGCACAGACACCACACCTATTCCCAGTTGTAGTCAAGTAGCCCACAGGTGCAGTAAGCAAATGGCAGTCAAATGTGTGACCACAGACAACGCACATCACAAAGTGAAGCACAGGTTTATTACACAGTTGCAACATGTCGTAACCACTACAGATGCAAGGTAATCCCACCTGGCAGCGGGCACACAGTCAACAACTGTAGAAGGAAGGAAGTCCATGAGTGTGGCGCACATCACCTGTAGGGACACAACAGCTACCACCCTGGAAGTACAATCACGTCAGTCGGTGGACACAGTTGACCAAACGAATCTGAAAGTACCCTGTGAAGGACAGAAATGACACACAGTCAAAAGCAATGGAGAACAGGACAGAACAGCAAAACTCATGCACAATACATGTTACAAGATACCCACCCAGAACCAAGTTAGCATGTCAACACTGTTGGGGAGTACAGACCACCTGTAAGCACACATCACTACACACATCCAGTCAAGTTGCCCATGGACACACTCCAACAGCACCAGAGCACCACCTACACATATCATGCCAACTCACATCATTGACATGACACCTCAGGATACTCACATTCAGCTAAAGAAGTTGGTGATGAGCTGTGTGCGGACATCACCCTCATCATCATCATCATCACTGGCATCGTGGTCCAGGCCAGGATCCTCCACAGGTGGTGGATGTTGGTCATTGTCATCCTGGATGAGAGGCAACTCCTTCCGCACTGCCAGGTTGTGGAGCATGCAGCAGACGATGATAATCTTGCACACTTTCGCTGGGGCATATGGGAGGGACCCTCCGGTCTTGTCCAGGCAGCGGAAGCGGCTCTTCAGGAGACCAAATGTCCGCTCAATCACTCTCCTGGTCCGACCATGTGCCTCATTGTAGCGCATCTGGGCTGGTGTCACAGGGTTCCTGAGGGGTGTCAGCAACCACGGCATGTTGGGGTATCCCGAGTCACCTACGGACAGACAAGTGCACATTAGCTGACTTGGAAAAGTGGGCGGAATACTACAGATCAGATCACACACAATGGCACAAAGTCAGTACACACCGACAAGCCAGGCACGCTGGTTCTGCATCTGTGCCATCATCCTGGGGATGCGACTACTCCTCATCACAAAGGCATCGTGTGCTGAACCAGGGAAACGGGCACACACGTGTGTGATGGTCATATCTGCAAGACACACCACCAGCGCATTGACCGAGTGGTAGTGCTTGCGGTTCCTGTAGGCCTGCTCCTGGGCCTTTGGTGGTACCAAAGCCACATGTGTCCCATCAATGGAGCCAATGACATGCGGCATCCTCCCCAGGGCATAGAAGTCACTCTTCACGTCAGTGAGTCGTTGCACTCTAGGGAAATAGATGTACCGGTTCAGGAATAGCAACATTGCCACCAAAACATCGCGGAGCACACGGCTCAACATGGTCTGTGACATCCCACCAGCAGTCGCCACAGTATGTTGGAAGGTACCGGTGGCAAAGAAGTGTAGGGCTGCCATCACCTTCACCTTGGGGGTCAGCGCTGTAGGATACGGCCGGCCAGGCTGCAAATGTGGGGCCAACTGCACTGCCAAATCCTCAATCAGCTGCCTGGTGAAGCGGTACCGTCGGATGCTGTCCCGTTCCACCATCATTGCCAGGTCTGGGAATGGTCGATGGACAGCAGGAGCCCTGCAATGCAGAGGAGAAGAAAGCAAGATTGTCAGTCAGCCCACATATGCGGCATTGAACACACTCAATATCACAACATACATCATTATGAGGCACAACTACATGAAGTGTGCAGTTCCGTAAGGACATGTATGGTACATACATGGCCAACATCTGTCATCACGGTTCAACAAGTGGCATCAATAAGTCCCAGGTTGTCCCATTGGATATCATGAGGCCGTGTCACAGTTCCCATCTCCTGCTGCCGTGTCACAATCACCCCCTACAGTGACATGTGAGGACAGATGTGCCCCAGGCATCACAGCTCAACGACAGGTACATTCCCAGGGACCCTGTATTGCCACATGGACACTGGCATTACATGGAGTATCATGTATACACCACAGCAAAACAACTATGACCCCCACAGGTAGTGGTCCCACTTGCCACTGCAGGACAGACATGGACGTCTGTGACACACACACGCACAACATCAAGGTCCATGCACACACAACGTGGATGTGGAGACTGTCTCCCATTGTGCACATGAAATCAGAGACATTGTAAACACTACATGCACACAGACTGTGGAGGACCATCACTATTGTGCCACTGGGACACCCTGGCTCAAACATACCGTCCCACATGGGACTCACGGGGTATGTGACATGACATACACATACACCACCGTGAAATGTGACCATGGCACATGCACAGATATGAACAGTTGCACATCACAGTGGTCATGTACACGTAACACCCAGGATCCTGTCCCATGAACACGTGCACAGCCTGGGGGTGGCTGCCCCCAGGTGACACCCACAGGACAACATGTACACCAACATACACACAATAGGAAATGCAGCCTTACATGCCTTATCATACAGTTTGGACAGGCTGTCGTGTTGTAGGTGTGCCCCTCACTCCCTGGGAGCTATCTGTGGCTGGCATATGTCCATCTGTGACAGGCATGGTGACATATGCCAGTCACTTGTACAGGGATGCGTTGAACAGCAATGGACCGATCGGTGCCCCCGGCCGGCCCATTGCATTCAATGTGTGCGGGTACGCGTTGTACCCCTGTACGCGTTGATCAGCAATGGACCGATCGGTGCCCCCGGCCGGACCATTGCATTCAATGTGTGCGGGTACGCGTTGTACCCCTGTACGCGTTGTACCGCAATGGACCGATCGGTGCCCCCGGCCGGCCCATTGCATTCAATGTGTGCGGGTATGCGTTGTACCCCTGTACGCGTTGATCAGCAATGGACCGATCGGTGCCCCCGGCCGGCCCATTGCATTCAATGTGTGCGGTGCACGCGTTGTACCCCTGTACGCGTTGTATCGCAATGGACCGATCGGTGCCCCCGGCCGGCCCATTGCATTCAATGTGTGCGGTACGCGTTGTACCCCTGTACGCGTTGTACCGCAATGGACCGATCGGTGCCCCCGGCCGGCCCATTGCATTCAATGTGTCGGGTACGCGTTGTACCCTAGTACGCGTTGATCAGCAATGGACCGATCGGTGCCCCCGGCCGGCCCATTGCATTCAATGTGCGCGGTACAGCGTTGTACCCCTGTATGCGTTGATCAGCAATGGACCGATCGGTGCCCCCGGCCGGCCCATTGCATTCAATGTGTGCGGGTACGCGTTGTACCCCTGTACGCGTTGATCAGCAATGGACCGATCGGTGCCCCCGGCCGGCCCATTGCATTCAATGTGTCGGGTACGCGTTGTACCCCTGTACGCAGTTGTACCGCAATGGACCGATCGGTGCCCCGGCCGGCCCATTGCATTCAATGTGTCGGGTACGCGTTGTACCCCTGTACGCGTTGTACCGCAATGGACCGATCGGTGCCCCCGGCCGGCCCATTGCATTCAATGTGTGCGGGTACGCGTTGTACCCCTGTACGCGTTGTACCGCAATGGACCGATCGGTGCCCCGGCCGGCCCATTGCATTCAATGTGTGCGGGTACGCGTTGTACCCCTGTACGCGTTGATCAGCAATGGACCGATCGGTGCCCCCGGCCGGCCCATTGCATTCAATGTGTGCGGGTACGCGTTGTACCCCTGTACGCGTTGATCAGCAATGGACCGATCGGTGCCCCCGGCCGGCCCATTGCATTCAATGTGTGCGGGTACGCGTTGTACCCCTGTATGCGTTGTACCGCAATAGACCGATCGGTGCCCCCGGCCGGCCCATTGCATTCAATGTGTGCGGGTACGCGTTGTACCCCTGTATGCATTGATCAGCAATGGACCGATCGGTGCGCACCCATTGACAATGGCCTAGCCTGGCAACGGACGCGTTTTCAAATTTCGAACGAGTCGGTTGCTGGAAATTCAGTTGGTCATCCACAACAATGTTGCAAAATCATGTATGTCATGAAGTTGAAGATTTGAAGGATGCTGTGGGCGTGTATTGGTGCTGCTATTCCATAGATTGGCCAGATTCAGAAGATGCAAACGACTTGGACCTATCACTTTGGACACAAGGGACAGTATCTGCCTCTCCAGCACATATATATTGCTGGCTGTTCCCCTGAGAGCTCACTTGCCTGCACTACATGCTCCAGGACGACATCTGCCACTGCACTGCTGCTGTCTCTGCCCCTCTGGACCCTGCAATGGCACGTACTGTGGAGAGAGCCCCAGCCTTCAGCCTTGAGGAGAACCAGGCCCTGCTGGACAGCCTACTTCCACAGTACAGCAAGCTGTATGGGACACCAGGGGAGCAGGTGAGTGTTCTGTGCACTGCCTTTCTGAATGTGCATTTTGTCTGACTAGCAAGGCTGAAAGTCTGCACGCCACTGGCTAGCAGGCTCACTGAGTAGTTGTCACCCCCATAGTGTGTAGTGACATGCACTGGACAGGTATGGTGCAGTGACAGTGCATTTGAACAAGGTTTTACTTCCCATGCAATGATACCATGTAGTGACATCTGGCAAACTGTCCATGGGCAGCGTTGCACTGCCTGTGTACATCATGTGCCCCTGTGAATGAGACATGTATATACAACTGTGTCATGCACGGATATGTTGCATGTGTAGTAATGGCCTTTTCACTTTGTCATCCTGACAGGTTAATGCCCATCGGAAGCAGGAGATCTGGAAGGACATCGTCCGTGCTGTCCGGTCCGTGTGGGTCTACAAGCGCCGGATCCGCAACTGCCAGAAGAGGTGGCAGGACCTTCGGGGCTGGACCCAGAGGATTGCACGGGTCCAGCTGAAGCTGTCGCCTCCTCGCAGGAGGGGCGGAACACGGACCCTGACCCCCCACATGCTCCAGATCCTGGCGGTGGTGTTTCCAGACCTGGATGGGCAGCTGAAGGCCAGACAGCAGCAAGGAGGGGGTGTGTCAAAGACTGCACTGTGAACTCTGTATTACATGCTATGTGCCCTCCTCTGGCCTGGTTAAACTGCCACAGTACAGCAGTCATGTTGTCCAGGACCCATGTCCCTCTATTGTGCACTGCCCACTCCTCATCTGATACCCAGGTGTGGCCCTTACATTCAGGGAATTGTGTCACTTGGGACTGTGTCCTTGCAGTTTGCTTCACTAAAGGTGGGGGACAGCATCTGTTTCCCTACCTCTGTTGTGGGCATCATGGGTGGGTCCATTGTTCACACAACGCCTGTGTTCGGACATGTAATCTGCGTGTTGCTTTGATATGCGGTCCACTTGCTGAGCTGAGCCACCACATGTGCCTGGGGTATGTGGCACACACCCATGCAGCGGGTGGGAACAATGTTTGGGCCCCAGGAGTGTGCAGATTACGTGTGTCACACATACATAGCCAGCTATCCACTGTCCAGGGCTCATCCCTCATTCATGTGGGGCAGGACAGTCATGCCTACTCCAGGCCATGCAATGCACTCTGTACTCCCACTCCCGTGTATCAGCTGACACATTGTGCGCAGTGATTTGACCCCTCAGGTGTCTGCCTCTGTGTCAGTGTGCTGTGGATTTGTTGCCAGGACTGCTGGGGTGTTTCTCGGTAGGGGCTCAGCATGCCACTGGAGATGTGACCATAGGAGACGATACTTGTGTGTCACATAGGTGTTTGATCAGCTGCCCCTGCAGACTGGGGTATGCGAATGTGAAGTTCAGGCAGCTGTTCCCCATTCACAGCAGATTGTGAGGGGCTCAGGTTCAGAGGGTAGTGTCACAGGTCTCCCATATGTCCAATCGGTATGACCTGGACAGATGAGGGTTAAGATGATGTGTTGTGTGGGGGATGTACATGTGCACTTGTGCAGCTCCAGGACTTGCATTCCCCATGACCTACTATTGTGACACAGTGCAGAGTGTTGTTGTCTGGCTGCCAAGTCATACATCACTGAGACAGTGATGTATGACTTAGCAGTCATGCCTCCGCCATGGCATGTGTCTACTTATTGGTGGTCCTGCAGGGGAGTGAAATGTGCTACATGCACACCATTGTAGCGATGGCTATCAGGACATGGGTGCATCATGGTGTCTGTCGCTGGTATGCATCACATGCATTTCCTATTTGACTCTGGGCGTCCCTTTCATCCGGAAACCTGTACTGACTCAGTGGCAAGAGTTGTGATGTGTGCATGTCCACATGCTACACCGTGTCCTCTGCACTGTCCAACTACTGTGTAGTTGGTGCATGTGTCCACACTGGGGTGTTGCTATCCAACAGACACCAGACAGATGGGTGCAAGGCCATGTGGGATGTGAGTGCCATGGTTGGCATCAGACTGACAATTGGCTTCTCCTGTTCAGTTAGGGCACTTTTAGCAATGTTCAACTAATGATGCCAGGGCTTGCTCTGTAATGTGCTGTGCTCACAGTGGTGTGTGCGTTTGGTGCAGGGGACTGATGTCTGTCTGTTTCCCCATTGTTTGCAGTTACATCCACGGCCACGGAAGGGGACAGCTCCACGGACCAGGAGGAGCCGGAGAGCCAGACTGGGTCAGCAGCCGAGGAGTGGTCGGAGGGACCCAGTGGCACGGAGGGCGAGGGGAGCCACACCGAGGAGTCCTCAGCACCATCCACCTCAGCTGAGGACCAGAGCAACTCGGAGGATGACTCCCTTATGGAGGCGGGTGTCAGCAGCCACCACACCCCAGCTAGTGTTGCTGTCCCCGCCACCACCAGCACCACCACCGCCCTCCCATCGGCTCCCATTCCCCAGGTCCGTGGAGGCTCCCATGTTCGGGAGCGTGTCTCCTTTGGGCCAGGCACCGCACCCCCCTGCCCCTGTGTCCCCTGCTGCCCTGAGTGAGGAGTCTGTGTACCTCCTTCGCCAGCTCCATGTAGGGCAGACAGCCATGCTGAGTGTCCTCCATGCGCACACCGCTCTGTTGACTCAGCTGGTGTCGTTCATGGAGGGCATCTCATCGGGCATGTCTGACCTACAGAGGGGCAATAGGTCCATGGACTCCTCCCTGACGGCAGCAGTGTCCCTCCTCAGACAGTCCCTCACACCTCCTGCCTCTGCTCCATCCACACTCCCCAGCACCTTACCCGTCCCAAGCACACACACACCGGCACAGGCACACACCAGCACACACACATCCAGCACACAGACACACACGCCACAAACAAAACGCACACACACGCACAGTCAGGGGACTGAAACCAGACTCACAGGGGATGGGGCCCTGGAACACACACACGCATCCACGAGCACTGCGCAGTCCTCAGTTGCCTCTCCCTCTAAAGCACCCTCCCTTGCCTCACCTGCAACCCCAAAGACCCAGCGGCTCTTCCTCAGTGACCTCGGCCTCTTCCCCTCCGATCCAGCTGATACAGCATTCAGGGGGAAGAGGAAGCCCACCCACACGGAGCAGAGTGCCCCTCGCCCCCGGACACCCTCCCCCAGGCGCAGACAGACTGAGGCCCCCACCCGCAAGTCCCCCCGGAGTCGTAAGAGCAAGACCCCGCCGCCGCCCTGCAGCTCAGGCACCAGGTCTCCTTCCTCCATCCCTCAGGCCCCCACTCCACAGGTGCCCCCACCACACCCTGCCCCAGGTTCCCCCACCCACAGATATACCATCCCCAAGAGGATCCGGCCTTCTCCCCCTGCCACTTGCTCTCCCGGCACCACACCCCCGCTGCGCTTGTCTGTGCCACTGATGTGGTGAGGGTGTCCTCCCCCTCTGTCCAGCCCACCTTGCCTGTTCCCCATTCTCCTCCCCTGGTGGTAGGCACTGCAGTGGAGTCCACTACCACCCTGTCTGACTTGGGCACTGCAGTGGCGGACCTGTCCACTCCATCTGCAGGGTCCACTGCAGTTGTGCCGGCACCCACAACATCTGAGTCATGCCCCCCAGTTGTGCCGGCACACACCATGTCAGACACCTCCACTGCAGTTGTCAGTGGCTCTCCAGCACCCACCACCCCTTCCCTGCTTCCTCCTGGTGAGCCCTGATCCTGTCCCTGCGGTGCCTGGCCTGCCCCCCCGGTTGTCCCTCCTAGTGGATTGTCCCTGGTTTTGTGCAGGCATGCGTAGGGTGACATCTGCCACTGTCACCCTGTTTGGACTCTGACAATGGACTGGCCATTGGCCTTTGTGTTTTTTCTGGACTTTCAGTTTTCATTGCACACATATGCTGAATAAAGCAACTTTCTGTTCTCTAGTGCTTATGCTTCTGATGTACATGTTGTTGAAGATGCTAACCATGCCCTTGCTGCAGTGATGGTGATATTTGGTCTCATGATAATGAAGTGTTACTGTGCAGGAACCCATGTGGTCCAGGGGGAATGTGTCCTATCCTGTGGTGTATCCATGTCATCCATAGCAGCATCTGAGGGTGTCATGTGTTCAGTATTTGGCAATGGGATTTCCTACTTACATTAGCAATTTCACATCTGTGGCTTCCACCCCTGCACATCTGTTGTGCCTGCCATTGTTCAATTCGTCTACTTCCCTGACCGTGTGGCCATCTCCACTGGACATGCAGGTTTGGGCATCAATGGGGAAGGACTCATCTGTGTTGTCAGTGCAACATTGCTATACAAGTGTGTTGGATCTGTGCTGATGATTTCGTTGGCACTTCAATGACCAGGCTGATGTGACGGGAGCCCTCATTTGGTGCTAATTGTTGATTGTGTGACCAAGTGCTCAGCTGACATGATGGGGCCCTACTGAGGCAACATATGGCACAGCTTTCCTCACACAGGAGTGGAGTCCCCTCATGGCAGTGTGTACTCCTGTGACATTGCCTGCGCCCAAGGTGTGTGTTGTATGTGCATGTCTGTGTGTTCACTTCCATTTAGCTGTGCATGCTGTGATCCCTAGTGTTGTACCTGTTTGTGATGCTTGCTGAGTTGACCTATGTTCCCCCAAAGTCTTCTCCCTGGGTTCTCTGTGATGTGGGTGCATGGCACATTACTGGTCATCAGGGTGTCACCCATAGGTGTGTTTGCTGTCAGGGCTGAGTTTGTGTGCAGACGCAGATGGGTCACAGTCAGGTTTCCCCTTGGCACTTGTTGTTTGCCCCTGTCATGTGATTTCCAGTTTGTGTTATCTTTCAGTGATTGTGACACGTTGTGTGTGTGACTGCTGGCACTCCTCAGGGTCCGGGCTGCAATGTTGGTTGTTGTCTATGTGTGTTCTTTGTGGGTGACCTTGGCTTCTTCATTGGTGTGTGACTGTGGCTGGGATCCCATTGGTTGGTGTGGTATTGCCGTCATGTCCATGTACAGCGTAGTGTGCAGTGTGTCAGACATTCAGGAGTCTTGTTGAGTGGCCATGTGTGATGTGTTTCTGCACCTTGGTTCCCACCCACCACCCTGGAATAGTCATGGGTGCATGTGCAATGTCACCAGTGCATGTGTGCTTCACTGCTGCACATTGTTGGAGGTCGAGGGGTGTGGTGTTGAGTGTGTGCAGATGAGAGTTGTTGCCCGGCTAGGCCCCTGCCTCCATGTTGGCCTTGGATTACTGGCCATGCTGATTGATTTGTGCTTGTGTAGGTGTGATGGTAGTTTGTTGCTCAGGACACATGACTGTGGTTCACAGTGTGAACGACATTTAGCTTTGTCATCACAGTGGGATTGTAATGCAGCACAGGGTCACCACATTGTGGGGGCCCTGGGGGTAGTGCTGTGGTGTGTCTGTGTCTTGCTGTGTCAGTTGCTGTTCCTACGTGCCTGTGTGACATGTGTGATTTGTGCTCCCTCTCATCTGACAATGCCTGCTTGCCCACTTAGGGGATTTGGATCCATGAGTTACCTTTGTGTGGCACTGTATGCACATCTGTATGATTGGTATTCAGGTCTCCTCATGTGTTGTGTGGTTGCCTGGGGACACTGGCACCCCCCCTCACCTGTTGTGTATGATGTGTAGTGTGAGTCTGCCTGTTTGTGTTTGTGCATCTGCACCACTGCATTGGCATATCTTGGGTGTGCCATTGGCTGTATGTAGTTTGGTGGCTTTCCCCTGCTGTCCCTGGGACTCCTAGGTCATCGGTCAGCACAATGATCATGGATTGTGTGTCCCATTGCTGCCATGGTATGGTATCTGTTCACCTCACATCTACAGTCTCCACAGGGTATCTGCATTTGTGTGCCCATTGGTGCAAATATGTGGGTCTGCATTCTGATGGTCACTTCTGTCATTGTGTCATTGATGAATGTTGACAGTGTCAGCCCCCATGGGTGTTGTTTGTCTGCACATGGCCAAAGGTATGTCTTATTTGCACTGCAGTATTTGGCTCCCCCAATTTATGTTGCAATGGGACACATGCACCACTTTGCCACTGATGTGTTTTATGTTCTGTGACCAGGAATCATCCATGCAGTTTGGCAGTTGCAGCTCTTTCTTTGTCAACACTTACATTTTGGTCACTGTGATGATGGGGGTTTGGACCCCATTGCCACAATGTTCAAAATGTGCTTCAGCTATGGACCCCACACTTACATTTTGGTCACTGTGATGATGGGGGTTTGGACCCCATTGCCACACTGTTCAAAATGTGCTTCAGCTATGGACCCCACACTTACATTTTGGTCACTGTGATGATGGGGGTTTGGACCCCATTGCCACAATGTTCAAAATGTGCTTTAGCTATGGACCCCACACTTACCTTTTGGTCACTGTGGTGATGGGGCGTTAGACCCCATTGCCACAATGTTCAAAATGTGCTTCAGCTATGGACCCCACACTTACCTTTTGGTCACTGTGGTGATGGGGCGTTAGACCCCATTGCCACAATGTTCAAAATGTGCTTCAGCTATGGACCCCACACTTACATTTTGGTCACTGTGATGATGGGGGTTTGGACCCCATTGCCACACTGTTCAAAATGTGCTTCCGCTATGGACCCCACACTTACATTTTGGTCACTGTGGTGATGGGGGGTTAGACCCCATTGCCACACTGTTCAAAATGTGCTTCAGCTATGGACCCCACACTTACCTTTTGTTCACTGTGATGATGGGGGTTTGGACCCCATTGCCACAATGGTCATGGCCTGCTTGCATTGTGGGGGCCACACACATATATGTGTGGCACATGTGATAGGGGGTCACATTGT
Organism: Calotriton arnoldi; assembly: GCA_963921515.1. Taxonomy (NCBI): domain Eukaryota; kingdom Metazoa; phylum Chordata; class Amphibia; order Caudata; family Salamandridae; genus Calotriton; species Calotriton arnoldi. Next base: position 211,321 of record CAWUFW010016694.1, on the reverse strand, counting down.
ATGTTCAAAGTCATGTTCAGTGTTGTAGGCATTTGACACAGTCTACACACGCTTGTCATGGTGTTGGGGGGATGTCTTTTTCTTGCATTCTCTAGGTTGTGGTGTGCTGGTTGTGTCATGCATTGTCCATCCTATGAGTGGGGGTGGTGTTGGTGGTAGGCATCCAGCCCCCCATGGGTAGAGGTGGTAATAGTGACAGGCATCCAGCCCCCTGGGTAAGGGTGGTAGTAGTGGTAGGCATCCAGCCCCCTGGCTAAGGGTGGTAGTAGTGGTAGGCATCTGGCACCCCCATGGCTAAGGGTGGTAGTGGTGGTGGGCATCTGGCACCCCCTGGCTAAGGGTGGTAGTGGTGGTTGGCATCCAGCCCCCTGGCTAAGGGTGGTAGTAGTGGTAGGCATCCAGCCCCCCTGGGTAGGGTGGTAGTAGTGGTAGGCATCCAGCCCCCTGGGTGAGGGTGGTAGTGGTGGTAGGCATCTGGCACCCCTGGCTAAGGGTGGTAGTAGTGGTAGGCATCCAGCCCCCTGGGTAAGGGTGGTAGTAGTGGTAGGCATCTGGCACCCCCATGGCTAAGGGTGGTAGTAGTGGTAGGCATCCAGCCCCCTGTGTAAGGGTGGTAGTGGTGGTAGGCATCTGGCACCCCCTGGGTAAGGGTGGTAGTAGTGGTAGGCATCCAGCCCCCTGGCTAAGGGTGGTAGTAGTGGTAGGCATCTGGCACCCCCATGGCTAAGGGTGGTAGTAGTGGTAGGCATCTGGCACCCCCTGGCTAAGGGTGGTAGTAGTGGAGGCATCCAGCCCCCTGGGTAAGGGTGGTAGTAGTGGTAGGCATCCAGCCCCCCTGGCTAAGGGTGGTTGTAGTGGTAGGCATCTGGCACCCCCATGGCTAAGGGTGGTAGTAGTGATAGGCATCCAGCCCCCCTGGCTTAGGGTGGTAGTAGTGGTAGGCATCTGGCACCCCCCTGGCTAAGGGTGGTAGTAATGGTAGGCATCCAGCCCCCCTGGGTAAGGGTGGTAGTGGTGGTGGGCATCTGGCACCCCCCTGGCTAAGGGTGGTAGTGGTGGCTGGCATCCGGCCCCCCCTGGGTAGGGGTGGTGGTGCGCATTCAGGCGCCTGTGTGCATATGTGGCATTGGTGATGGGCATCCCGCCCCTATGGTGCTGCTGTTGCTGGTGTAAGTAAATTCTGCATCCCTCTGTGTGTGTGTGATGTGTCGTGTACGTGTTGTATGTGTTTTGTGGTTGGTAGACACCAACCACAAAACACATACAACACGTGCCTGTTCCGGTAGTAAATGTAGAATATTGGTATGATCGGGACGAAGGGATTCATGGTTGGTTCGTGTCGTTCGTCTTTCTCGTTGCTTCGCGTCGTCCTCGTCGCTTCGCGTCGTCCTCGTCGCTGGCGTGTTCGCCTCGTAGCCGTGGATCGTGTTGTGGTGCGCCTCTCCCGGATGCTTTGACGTGCCGTGCGTAGCGACGGGTTCGGCGCGTACGGAAAGCGCATCGTACTTGTTCGGCCGGACGGAGCTGCATTTTCCCTTCCGTGAGACTCGATTCAGCGTTTCCGGATTCGCCTCGGTCAGAGAACAGGACCTGGATTGGGTGAGTACGACTCGGCCGGATTCTGTGCTGTTGTGCGCATCGTACTTACTCGTTCGGTCTGCTGTACGGATCGGTCGGGAAACAGGCATTCGCATGGCTTTTTTCCCGACCGAATGGTATTGGGTGCGCCTCCGACCGAGATCGGAATCGTCCCCATAATGTTAAATACATACGATAAATAATTACAAACAGTATTTAAATTTAAATCCCCCAAAAATATTTATATAAAAAATATTTGCAAATAATTATTTAACAAATAAATAATGTATTAAATAAATTTCATTTTAGTTACCGCCCACCCCAGACCTCTACAAAACTTACAAGCAACACCTAAAACGTAACTTTCAAAAGCTAATTATTTACGCTATTAACATAAATATTTACCAACAAACTATCAATAAATAAAAATGTATTATTTAATAAAATTGAATTTACTCTCCACAATATACCCCCCACAAAATATATAACACACTCCTAAAATTTACTAAAAATTTAATTACACAAATTACATACTAAATTGTCATTTTAACACTTATTATCAATGAAATAATTAATTCTAACCTAATTAAAATTCTATTTACTTCCTACCATATAGCCCAACGAAAACAAAACCCACACCTGAAATGTAAGTTAAAAATAATTACACAATTAACATAATTATCCAATAAATTAAATAATCATTATTAAATAATCATTATTAAATAAAAATATGAAAATTAATTACTTAGAATGAATTTACTTCTCACCCTGTACCCTCTACACAAGTAACATAATTAATTATCAATTAACATAACTGTTAATTAACAATTAATTATTAATTAATTACAATTAAATTACTTCCCACCCTGTACCTCTAAAAACCCCACAACCCACAAATAAAATGTATATTTTAAAAATACATTTAACACTATTAACATAATTATCATTTAAACAATTAGGGCCTATTACGATGACGGTTGGAGTTTCTTCTGACCGACACCGTGGCGGTCTCGGGACTGACAGACCTCTGGTCGGCAGTTGCGACCGCCTGATTACGATGTGAGCGAACACTGTTCGGTCGCATACTCCCGTTTCTCTAAGGGAGCTTGTGCTATGGCCGTAAACCGGCTGTAATACAGGTTCCCATAAAGAAATGGGGGGGTGTAAAACCCTGCACCCTGTGGCAGGCACCCCATGGTGCCTGCCACACAGTGCAGGGATTTACAGGGGGGCACCCTAAGTACCCCCTCGGCCACCAACCGTAGGCCACGGAGGTAAGGGGCCTTACTAGAGGCCCCCAAATTCGCTTTCCGACAGCCTTTCCGTGTCAGAAAGGCCGGCACGAAAAGGCTGTCGGAAACCAACATCGCAATCCAGAGGGCGGAAACGCCATCCATAGGGAATTACAGTGCAGGCCCGAACGGCCGGAAGACTCAGAGAGCCGGTCCGAACTGCACTGGAATGACCGGACGGTTTACGCTCTGACCACTGACATCGTAATTCGGCGGTCAGACCGCAAACCTACCGTGTCGGTCGGAAAGCCTCCGACTGCGGTCAGAAAGCTTCCGACTAGCCGTCGCAAAGGAGCCCCTTAATATTAATCAACATAATTTACATAATTAAAATTAGATTACTTTCCACCCTGTACTCCTATAAACCCCACAACCCGCACATAAACTGTAATTAAAAAATGTTATTACACTATTAAATAATTAATTATTGATTAAAAAAATTATATTAAATAAAAATTAATCATTAATTTATTATAAATAAATTACTTCCCAACCTGTGCCCTTAAACACCCACACCCCGCTACGGTACTAAAAGTAACAAAAAATACTAACTACTAAAAATTCTACAAATACATTAAAAAAACATAAAGAATAATTATACAAAAAAAATTACATCATATACATTTAAAATATAAACCAACATACATAACAATAATTAAAAAATGAAATTATAAACTACTATATTTTTGTAATCGATATTAATGACTTCAATATTCTAAACATCAATATTACTTACCTTAAAATCGATATTCTTGACAACAATATTTTTGATGGCGATATTTCCATGTCACAATATTTTTGACTCAATATTTTTGCAAGTTGATATTTCCAACTCGATATTTTGTCTCAACATCCAGTAACCAAAGTTCCTGATTCCTGCTATTAATAAGAAACAATACGTTAATAGCCAATACCATAAAAATGCCTATCAACACTGTAAAAGATAATCAAGCTAAAAACAGCTAAAACAACATTGAGTTCCTCCTTTTGATTGCACATTTTAAAAACAAACAAATGTTAACACACTTCAAGGAGCAGTCCGGTGTTTGCAAGTATCCAGCTCAGTCAGAGTTGTCAGAACACCTTCCCTCCTAACAATGGGTATCAAGTATATCTTGCTATATTCCTGATAATATTTACAAAAGATAACAAAGTGCAACAAGCTTTGAGGTGAGGTTTTATCACAAGGACATACTGCGTCCCTCAAACTGGCCAAATGGGAAACTCAGAAGCCATCTCACAAAACCTAAGCGGAATCGTGTTTAGGATTCTGTCAAACCAACCTTAATATGGTGCCATTCCCGGGGTCACATATAGGGCGACATACTCTATGATTGTAATTTTAGAAGACTCACATAATTCTCTAGCACGTTGACTGTCCTCCTTAAATAGAGGCTTAACCTGGGCCATGTTCTGCTTCAGCATCCTTTCAAGCTGAGAGAAAAGTTGCAACTCTGCCAGGTCGTTTAACCCAGATCTCACATTGTATCCAGGGGATGGCCATGGCTCTATTACACCATAAACAATCCTGAACAATTTTTCTGTTAAAACTGGCATGCAGGTTTCTCCAAATGGAACACCACAACAACAGAGGGGCTAGGTTGATGGTGTCCTCTACATATTTCATCCCCAGCTCCTAGTGAGAAATAAATGTGAGCAGGCCGGAGGAGCCCCCAAAAGTCTACTTAACACATTATTTTGTGTTCCTTGCCGGGCTTGGGGTTTATATAGCTCCACTGACCCACGCCTTATATTAAGAAGGGACAGTACATTCTCTTATACATTTCCAAATGTGCGACCATGGGCTTTTTCCAAATGTGACAAGCTAGAATAAAAACAAACTCAACAGAGCCCATGCATTTTCGCATTACAGTGGAAATACAAGGTCCCAAGGTCCTTTTTAAATCAAAACCCACTCCCAAATAAGAGAATTCAGGGGTAGGGGCAAAAGAGTTTCCTTGTATCAGAATTCCCCATATCTTTGTTTGTCCTGCACTGCACATCATGGCAAAAGTTTTAGAGTGGTTTGTTGCCTTATCCAAGGAGCCAATAAAAGAAACAAATTCATCCACTAATATATTTAGACCATTCGGTGTTCTGACCAACAAAACCGCGTCATCCGGCTATTAATAGTATGGGGACCTTCTTCCCAGCCACCACCAGGGCATCTGCATCCCGTCAGTCTCCCAGGGCCTTTCCTGTGGCCCGTAAGGAAATCCTGCAGAGATGATATGAACCACCTCACCCGTCCCTCTCCTTCTACCTGTTCAATTGGCTCTACAGAAACAAGGGAGAAAAGGCTGAGGCTGGGGTGAGGAGATCCTAGGTGTTGTGATAGGTATAATCCGCACGTCACCTAAAAGACGAAGAACAAGATTAGAACCTGGAGGAAACTACATAAGGGCCTTCCCCAAGTCCCCCGTTTGTCTATAATCACTGTGTGTTGCATGTCCCTTGTGTAAGGTATTGTGGTCGTAAGCCGGATAATGGAGGTATGCTATGGAAATCAAACGTGCTGTAAAGGAAGGAGGAAACCTATCAATGACCTATGTGTTTTTTATGCATTCTAATCACTCATGCGTACCTTCTAACATAGTAGAAAACAATCATACACTATAGTCACCTGGAAACATGAAACACAGGTTTAGTTGTCAGGAACTCCAGAAGAAAACATCCAGTTAAGGCTTCACTGAATGCTTGGATTAATCAGAAAAATCATGACTATGTATGTAATGAAGAACCATGAAGCAAGCGCTCCTGTGCATGGAAACAACCAATGTCAACAAGTACTCCTGCGCGTAGAATTGACCAAAGTAAGCAATCGCTCCTGCGCATAGAAATGACCAAAGTAAGCAAGCGCTCCTGCGCATGAACACAACCAAGAACAATTACATAATCAAAAGAAAAAACACTTCATGCTTATTACATAAATACTGGCTCCTCTTCTTTGAAGACTTCAAGAGGAGATGGTTCTTGATTCCGAGACTCAACCAGGAATGTGCAGCAGTAGAGAAAGTGAATACTCACTGCGTGAGTGTGGAGCTCGAGGAGGTTTCCTCTAAGGCTTGTTGTGTTGTAACTTCCCCTTTAATGTATGATTCTCTGTGGGGAATGTTATGTACATCAGTGGAATTTTGGGGGGACCTCTGAGAGTCAGAGTGTGAGTTACCTGGACTGCTGCTGGTGGATTTATCTGGTGGGTGTAAATAAACCTCCTTTTCAAGACATAACTGATGTATCCATCGTTTTATTACTGGCGATGATAGGTTACACCCACCGAAGAACTCGGCATGCTAAAAGTTTTGAGAATAGCCCGAGCAGGTTTACTGAAGGTCAGTGTCTCGTCATTCAAAGAAGAGTGGATATGTGTTTCATGACTAAATATTGGTATTGGTGTTGGTTGTCACTGTGGCAGGATATTGTGGAGCACTAGCAGCAACGTGGATTATTTTAACTAAGAGATTTACTGATTTATAAGATTATACTGACACCGTTAAGCACGTAAGCTGAGCATTTTTTTTTTTTTAAACTCACCGCAAGGAGCGTTTGATGCGCATGCAATTGATGCATTCCGAAGCTGTGGAGCATTGTGGTGACGCAGGAGCTTTGGAGGACGCGAGTGCTCGTTGGGTGCTGAAGCCTGATGACGTGGTGTGGAAGTGCGAGCACTCTCAGATTTGCAGGAAGTGATTCATGTACGTGTTGACGTACTGACGGGCCGCAAGATAAGCTAGAGTGCTCACTCACTTGTACATGCTGAGGGAATTAAACACGAGGAACTGTCATATCGATCTGCTTTCCCCGCGTGTTTCCAGACAAAGGAAATCCACAACAAGCGAAGAATCGTGTAATCTCCTTCTCCCAGTTGAGTTAGTTATTTTAACTTATTTTGTTTATTAAGTTAATTTTCTAGTTTTGGTCAATGCCAGCAGACACTTCAGGGGCTACCTATGCCTTGATGATTATTTTTTAAAAGAAGGTGGACTCAACCAACAATTAATAATAAGCTTAAGGAATTGGAAGTTGTTGGTTATTTTTGGTTAATTTATTATTTTACTCTATTATATTAAATTGTTATTTTGGATTATTGTAGTAGCTTATTTTGTTAGTTTGTTTAGTTGCTTTGCTTTTCAGCATGTCAGCATCCAGTGGAATGAGCCAACCACCACAGTTTTTATGTGAGCGTGGTGAACCTATTCTTCCATGGAAGAAATGGAAGCCCCTGTTTGACTCGTACTTAATAGCCATTGGTGGTGAGAGGTTTTCTGCTGCAAGAAAACAAGCTGTATTGCTTCATAATCTTGGCATTGAAGGAAGAAATATTTATGATAGTTTGGATCCTATACCAATTGGCAGAGGGACTGGAGAACCTAGTGATGTCTATGAAATGAGTGTGTTACTACTCCAAACTCATTTTGGACCATGATTGAATGTTGTTATGGAGAGACATAAATTCTTCATGCGTGTGCAGGCTAAAGAGGAAAGAGTTGGTAACTATGTAGCAGCACTTAAATCTTTAGCCCAAACATGTGACTTTGAACAATTAACTGATTCCCTTATACGTGATCAATTGGTGCGTTGCACAAATGATCAGGATTCAGGAAAAATTGTTGTCAAAAAACCCAAACCTGAAGGAAGCTATTACTATTGTTGAGAGTATCGAACACACTTCAGATTGGGTAAAAGAAATGCATAACACTGCTGTACCGTCTGAAGCTGTTGCCAATGTAAAAAGGGATGAATTTGATAGTGTTGGTCATGACACTTCAACAACCTCTGTTTGTAAATTAAATAGTAAACAGGACAAAGGGTCTGGTAAGGTTGATAAACAAAGATGGAACAACAATTCTAGTAAGGATATTAAGTTAAGGTGCTCTAGGTGTGGGAGCCAAAGTCATGGACCCAATTTTCCTAATTGTTTTGCCAGAAGCATGAATTGCAGGAATTGCGGGAAAAAAGGGCACTATGCACACATGTGCAGGAACACCAAAGTAAGCATGGTGGATGACGAAGGAATGTTCTCTCAACAAGCTATTCATTGTATTACTGGAAATTTCAATAACACAGTACAAGATGTAAAAGATGTAGATATGGGTGTTGTAGTTATGCCAAAATGTGATGTGTATATTGGTGACAAATTAGTCCCAGTTCTGGCTGACTCGGGTTCACCGTATACATTGTTAAGCGACAAATTTTGGGATTCCACTTTTGGGATTAACAATGTAGTACTCTTACCACCTGATATCAATCCTGTGGGCTATGGTGGGCAGAATATTGACCTGGTTGGGTATTTTATCCAGTCCATCTTTAAGGGAAGAGAAACTGTAGATAAAGTGCACGTTGCCAAACGTGGTGATAATCTTTTAGGTTGGCGACACCAGAAAGACCGTGGGATCATTTTGAATCCCAATGCCCCTGATCAAGTCATGCTGGTCACACATCAGAGTGATGACCAGGATATCGTTGGGAGGTACCCTGAAGTTTTCAGTAATAAACTTGGGCTTCTCAGTGGATTTAAGCACAAAATAATTTTAAAAGCAAAACCGGTTGTACACAAGGTCAGGAAGCTACCAAATCTCATGATGAAACCTCTTCAGGAAGAAATCCACAGATTACATGAGATGGGGGTCATTGAAGAGATAGAGACTTCTGAATGGTTGGCTCCGATCGTTTTGGCACCCAAAGATGAAGGTAACAATATTAGGATGTGTGTTGACTTAGGAAGTTTAAACAACTGTATCTGAGTTGACAGGCAGCCACTACCCAACATCAATGAAGCTCTGGCCAAATTGGGAGGTGCGTGTGTTTTTAGCGTGATGGATTTGTCTTCAGCTTACCATCAGGGTATGCTACATGAGGAGTCAAGAGCCTTAACGTCATTTGTCACACCTCTGGGTGCATATAGATTCATCAGAATGCCATTCGGGTTGGCGAGCGCTGCTGCTTGTTTCCAGAGGTTGATGAAAGATGTTTTAGCTGGCATAAATGTAGTTCTTTTCTTCCTGTGCGATATACTTGTTTATGGGAAAGACAGAGTCAACCATGATGAGGTGCTTTCTCAAAGTACTGTCTAGGCTACAGGAACGTGGACTCACTTTGAAAAGTGAAAAATTTAAATTCAGAGTTGAATCCGTATCCTACCTGGGTCACTCTATTTCTAGTAAAGGCATTAGTCCCAAAATTGTTCTGGCTGAAACAATATTACAGGCACCAGCTCCATTGAACCAAGATCAAGTAAAATCTTTTCTTGGTCTATCTGAATATTATTTGAAATTTGTGTACAATTTTGCGAGAGTTGTTCAACCTTTTTAAGGTTACTGCTAAAAAGGGGGCAGATTTTATATGGTCCGAAGACTGTATTAATACTTTCAACAAAGTCAAGAATGAAATTGCACGTATGCCAACTTTGGGTCATTTCGATGTATAAAAAAAAACGATTTTGACTACTGATGCAAGTGTGCGGGGTTTGGGTGCTGTCATCTCTCAGAGGTTGATGGCAATGAAAAAGTCATAGGTTTTGCCTCACGTTCACTAAAAGGAGCTGAAGAGCGTTACTCAGTAATTGAGCATGAGGCGTTAGCCTGTTCATGGGCAATCAACCATTTCAGATTCTATCTCTGGGGTTTACCTTTTTTGGTCAAAACAGTCCACAAACCTCTCGTCCATATGTTTGCTTGCAGGAATGTTGAAAGTACCACTCCAAGAATAAAAAAATGGGTTGAGGGACTCTGGGAATATAATTTCACTGTAGAGTACCTAACTGAACTTAAGAATGTTCCTGCTGATTTTCTCTCTAGGATGCCTTTGGACAAAATTGTTCCTACCAGTTTTGATTGTTCTGTTTCTTGGGTGAAGGAATCAGCACTTAATAAAGCTGAATGGGAGGCTAGCTTCGAGAGTGACAAATCTAGGAAGCCTGTGATGGAATTTGTGGTCAGTGATTGGCCCGCCCTTAATGATGTTCCCCTGTGTGCAAAAGGGTTTTGGAATGTACGCGATGAATTAAACACTTTGGATGGGGAGCTTTTCCGTGGTGAAAGATTAGTTCCTCCGTGCATGATGCGGGAAAAGATCATCAACCTGGCGCATGAAGGCCATCTCTGGTGCAGTTTAACCAAAGCCAGGGTAAGAGAATCCTATTGGTGGCCCGAGGTTGATTGCCAGGTAGAAGAAGTTGTTAGGGAGTGCACTTTTTGTGCTGGTAATGATAAATCTAGGAAAGTCAGTGCAGCACCACTTTCACCTGTTGCCCTACCTGAACGCCCTTGGTCCAAGCTGGCTGTAGATATTGTTGGACCTTTTGATATTTTGTCTCCTAATGAGAGGTTTGTGGTTGTCCTCGTTGATTATACCTCCAAATGGGTCTCAGCTTGTTGCATGAACTCCGCAGTTACAAAGAATGTCATTGAATTTCTTAAGGACGCTTTTGCTTGTGAAGGTATACCTGATATTTTAGTCTCTGACAATGGGGTGCAGTTCACTTCCCAAGAGATGGTGGACTTTTTGAAAGATCTTTCCACTACCCACCACCTCACTGCTCTTTATTCACCACAAGCCAACGGCTTGGTTGAAAGCATGAATAGGCTTGTAAGGGCTTGTGTACAGACTGCTATTGAAACTAGATCTCCTTTGAAGTTCATTTTACGGGAAAAATTGTGGGTGCATAGGAACACTACCAATAGTGTGACTGGTTGCTCGCCGTTTAAGAAACTCAAGGGCAGAGCAGCCGGATCTAAACTCAACCTAGTGTGGCTGAGTGTGAAAGATAGGAGCAATAAGGTTGTTGATTGGAGAGTGAGAAAGTATCAAGAGAAATATAAACCAAGGTTTGATACCAAGATGGGGGTACGCAAATGTGTTTGGAAGGTGGGTGAATTAGTGTTTGTTAAAAAAGCAGTGTGGTCTCCCAAAGGTGAAACTAAATTTTTTGGGCCCAAACGCATTATCAAGGTTATGAGAAATGTGATGCTTAGTGGTGGTGATGTCTGGAGCATGTCCCGTTTGTCAAAATGTGAAAGGGAGGATGGTAATTTGGGGCCTCAGACCAATCGTTTCCATCGTGGTAATGTGGAGGTCCAGTCTGATTCATTATGTTGTGATAAAAGAGTAAGGAAGTCACCTTTGTGTCTTCATGATTACATTTTAGAGTAATGACATATTTTCTTTCACGCTCATTTGTTGTATTTCAGTTTTCTTATGGTTTCACTGTTGCCGCATAATTTTTAAATATAGTTCATGTCTTGTTGCTTTATTTCTTCTCCTCTACTTTTTTCTTACCTTTCTTCTTTCTCTGTATCAGTATTGTAAAGGGAAGATGTGTTGTAACTTCCCCTTTAATGTATGATTCTCTGTGGGGAATGTTATGTACATCAGTGGAATGTTGGGGGGACCTCTGAGAGTCAGAGTGGACTGCTGCTGGTGGATTTATCTGGTGGGTGTAAATAAACCTCCTCTTTAAGACATAACTGATGTATCCATCGTTTTACTATGTTGTTTTCGAGAAACCACAGCTCCCCTGCTGCTGTATGAGAGAGTACGGTGAAGGCAGTAATACGAAGTAGCGTCCACTTCACAGGACACTTGCTTTGTATCCTGTAACCCGGAAGTCCAAAACACTGCGGTTGACATCCCAGGTTACTGGAAGAAAAGGGGAAAAAGACTAGACCGCTAACTATTCCTGGGACATTCACACTGCCACACATACCCTACTTGTGAGGCAGCTACGAACGTGCGCTGAAGTGACCACAGGACACCTGATACATCCGCAGCAAACAAAACACAGCCCAGACCATTAATATGTAGAAGAATTAGCATGGGGGCCAAGGCGCACTATTTTAAATCCCTGTGTTCTCTCTCCTGAGGGGCCTCATCGAACCGGTGCCAAGAGATCAAAATGAAGAGCTGTCAAAAACAAAACTAGGTCACCATCAACCCCCAGGTCTGTCAGGATCTCCCAGAGCCTTGATCTTACCACACTATCGAAGGTGCAGGACAGATCCAGGAAAGCTACACACACAGAGCCCTGCCTAGGAAAGGTATACTTGCTTATTAGCAAGTGCAGGTATAAACCTTACTCCACCCAGACCTTCCCAGAAACCGTACTGTGACTCCAACAGAATGCCAGTTTCCCCCTCCCAGTCCAGAAGTCCACCCAGAACCACCCTACCCACCATCTTAACTGCTGAATCCAGCAGTAAAATTGGACAATAGTATTCGGGCGATTGATGGATGCCCTTTTTAAAAACAGAGACAATAACAGCTGAGCAGCAATATAGGGGTACACCAGTCTTTCAAAAGATCTTAAAACAGTTACATAGCAGAGGGGTCCATAGGTCCAGATTAACTTTCTATAGGTCCATTGGCACTCCATCAGGACTTGCTGCCTTCAAATATGGCCTTTTTTTAATAGCCTTCCTAACTTCTTCAATGGTAAAATCCGCTAGCAGGGTGAGCTCTACCCCCTCCTCATACACCCCCTGGACTCATAAGGAGCCATAAACCAATTTTAAATGATCTACAAATGCCTGCTCACTAATAGTGATGATAACCGTATTTGAATTTACCCCCTTCCCTTAATATTCATTACCACAGCCCTGAAAGTTCTAGAATCTTTCACCCTACATGCCTTCTCCAACTCCCCCAGAATTCATTGTGCAATGGCTTATGCCTAGCTCTTTGCGCAACCTTATAAACCTGGCTACAATGACGCACTTTCTGCCCATCCCTCGAAACTGGCTTCTGGGACTCAGGCAATTACCTAGAGGCCTTTCTACATGTCTGATCAAACCAGGCAGAATCATCTGCCCTTGGTTTGCTAGGTTTCATTAGCATGCCTCTTGTCACCAGACACTAATCTTTAAAATGAGAAGGCACAGCAGGGGGGAGTTATGTAATGTCGAGGCAGGTGAATACCAGGGCAAGGTAATTGAGACATATCTTGCCTAGGAGGATATTAATATCAGCATTTCTCCATACCAGCCATTGCCCTTGTGTTTTAGAGCTTAAGGGTTGCGAGGGTGCATTTGCTGAGCCTCCCCCTCGCTGATATACCTAGCTAAAGACACAAGGGGTTATGGTTGCTAAACGGACTTAAGCCAATCTTAGCCTCCAAAACATATTGTCACAACAGAGGAAGGTTAACCACTAACCTTCTCAAGCCGGATACAGCGGGAACGGTGGTTGTTGCTAGTTTAACCCTTTCCCTTTATATGGAAACACCAGTGAGTATATATGTATCACTCTACTAGTCTCACCACCGTAGGGGAAAGGGAAAAAAGGGACAAATGAAACAATAAAGTCGCAGCAGAAAAACATGTATCGGGGCTGTCTTCGGGAGTTGTAGACCTCACTCCTACAATTGCCCTGTAAGTGAGACACAAGGACACATACATGAAGTTCCCCCTTTATGCCACCATAATCAATGCTTCTATATGTGTAAAGTACTTACAGGAAATGCTGCTGCATATATTCCAACACAAACGCAAAATTTATATATAAAAAAAAAGGTAAATCAAAAGGATTCCTACTGGGTAATACTCTGGTTAGGTTTTTGTGTAATAATAGGAATCAAACACCATGTCTTTAAGTCTGGTTAGAGGTACTTATCTGAGGTCTGATAATCCTCTGGCTGCAGTGAGTAGTTCCACTTGGGTCCCAAGGGAGTCTTTTTCCTTTGATACACAATTCAGCGTGTACCGACACAACCTTTTGCTCGGTAGAAAAGAAAAACAATTTCTGCAAGCACTCCGAGCCTCTCAACAGCTCTGGGATGTTTTCTGAGCCTGTCTTTGTTACGGACTCACACTCCTGTGCGTGTACGTGAACAAGGCTTGGCCCCCCAGGGAACGTACGTAGAAATGCGCTTCAGCGCGCGTCTTCCGATCGGGCCCCACTGTCTGGGATTAAATGATCGGTCGCGCTACAGCGTAAATGCGGGCAGTAGCGTTTCAGGATTCCTCGCGCAACCGCGCTGCACTTTGAAGGCAGAGCCTGAAGTCAGCCGGGGAAATGCAGTCGCACGGCAGTCACTGGCAATCTTTCCTAGGATTCCGGAAGGCCCCGGATTCTTCGGTAGACGAGGGTGTTTGAATATCAGGCAGCCACTAACGGCAGGCGTAGCAGGAAGCAGCTTTCTGGCAAGACGTTAGAACTTGAGTGACAAGCCCCGAGTAAAACAAAGGCGGGGCTTATGTACCTGAGCACACAGGTGAAACGGCTAATCACTCCCAGTGACTTCTGGGAGATGTAGTACAACATTCATATTTTCATTTACACATGTGAGTGTCTATGTACGCTCTCCGTCCTATCTATGCCTAATCATGACACATATACACAAAGATACTGGTCAATAAAATGTGCTCAATCACAGAAGATCTCCCCCCCCTCTCAAATGTGACTTTAGTTCCAAATAGGGTGTCAAAGCCCTCCATTACATAAAAAAGTAACAATTTATTAAGATGAAGCAGAGCCTGGTGCCCCCTTGCTTATATTGCTTCCTATACAGGAGCTATCAAACACATAGTCAAGGATCTCCATCTTAGTCAGCCCCAGTTTAACATTAACATCGCCCTCCAGAATGATACCATAACCTTGAAGTAAGGGAGCCAGAAACTCCTCCAGGCCTAGTATAAAGCCCCTCAATTCTTTCAGATTAGAAATGTGATCTCCATAAAAAAAACATTATAAAAGTTAATTAAAGCAATACACATGCCTTTAGGCCACTTGGTTAAAAATGCTTGGATTAACACATTATCAACAGGAACCACAGATACAGTACAATCTAACATAGTTTTAAACAATGATGTTAGTCCAGCTTTGGCCCGACCCGCAACTGAGCATACTGCAGGGACTGAATACGACTGATATCCATCCATTATGATTTCTTTGGTTGCCCAGGTCTCCTGAAACAAGACACTATCATACCCCCTTATAAAGCGCTCCCAGTCTTCACAGACCATTTTACTTGGTAGGCCATGTATATTCCAGAAAACAACACTCATGCCTGTCATCAAGGCTCTAGGGTTCTTTAGGGGGCATTCATGAATTGGCATAGAGCCCTCATTCTCCTTTTAAATGACCTCAATATGGGCCATAAAAAATTGTTCAATGAGACTAGTAGGTGGAGCCCTAGCATCCTTGATAGCCTTTTCAGGATGGGGTGTCAACTTCTCAGGGAATCTATGTCAATCGTTTTCAGAGAGATCACCTAAGGGGTAAAATCTATTGGAGACAGCACTCCATAGTGAGATGATGCAGGTGGGGTTAAATGCAACCTCCCGGCCAACTCCTTGTAGAAAAGCCCCAGGGGCATAACTCTTATCCTACTTTGCTTGCCCAGCATGCCCTAACAGATGCCTGTCCATAAGAGGTTTCCTGAAGATAGCGATTACATAATCTCCATCCAGCCCCTTATCAATCAATCAATCAATCAATCAATCATTTGTATAGCGCGCTACTCACCCGGAGGGTCTCAAGGCGCTTGGGGGAGGGGGGTCCGCTACTGTTCGAACAGCCAGGTCTTGAGTTGCTTACGCATTTTTCCTATCCAGCCTACCCTCCTGGCCATAAGAATCTCTGGCAAAATATTACATCAGAGCTTAAATTTCCCTCTGATTTAGTGGGCCACTTCATTAATCAAGTCTAATATTGGCTCACTTGCATTCGGATGTAGTTTAGGGACATCCACCAATATGCCACACATGGGCAGGCCGCCCGGAGAAGATCACATCTGGAGACACCTCCCTGGGGTAACCCAACAACGTCCCTCCGGGTAGCAGGAGTTCCTTCTAGACAGGGGCCAGGACCCTGCAAATAAGGTCTGTTGAATTTGCTACCACATCCTTCTTATGGCCCTGCAGAAGTGAGACTGCTAAATCATGCTCGGAGGCTTCTCTGGACTTGTTTAATGGGGGCTGAACTCTCTCACTCCCTACTAATTGCACTAAATTCTGGCTTTGGCAAATGCTCATTGGGACCAAGTTAGAGGGTTTTAACCCAACCTTATCACAGATTTTTGCACAGTTACCACTCCCATTCCCTTTTCCCCTATTGTCATCCAGACCTCTCTCCAGGGGCGATAGTTTAGCCTCAATTCACCCCAAATTCTCTCGCACCCCAGCCATTTTGGATTTAATAGCTTCCACAATTTCTCTACCCATCTGTGTAAATAGCACCTCCATAACCTTTTTACAGGAATGGGAGCTAGGATGTAATTGGTGCAGAGCTGTGTGTGGAGATTTTTGAGTTCCTGGATGCCTTTAGATTCTCTTTTGCAAACACAACAAGATGATGGACGGAGTGCTGATACTTTTCAACCACTCACCCCTAGTCAAGAGATCTGGGTTTAATCCATCATTCTTTTGCTCACTATGCCACCTCAGTTTGGACCCATCCATATGCAAATCAGTCTTGACCCTTCTCCTCATGGGAACAGTCCAGCCCGAACATCCCGGCCAGGTCTTCCCTGGACCGGACACAAACACCCTGGGACCGGTTTCAGCATATCACCCCTCATCAGCCAGGCTAGCTTGAATCCTGTGGCACAGCGAGCAAGGGACCCACATCCGGGCATACCCTTGGCCACTTAGGGTGAACATAGCAAACACAACAAGATGATGGACGGATGTGCTGAAACTGTTCAACCACTGACCCCCCAGTCAAGAGATCTGGGTTTATTCCATTGTTGTTTTGCTCACTATGCCACAACAGTTTGGACCCAGCCATATGCAAATCAGTCTTGACCCTGCTCCTCATGGGAACTGCCCTCATGAGAACAGTCTAGTCCGAACTGCCAGCTATCAGACTGGCTGATATGGGGTGATACCGCAAAATCAGTCTCTGGATGCTTGTTTCCAGTCCCGGGAGGACCTGGCCTGGAAGTTCAGGCTGGACTGTACCCATGGGGAGCAGGGTCAAGACTGATTTGCATATGGGTGGGTCCAGGCTGGAATGGCACGGTAAGCAAAAAATGATGGACTTAGGCCCAGATCTCTGTACTGAGGTGAATGTTTGACATTGTTCAGCATTCCGTTCATCAATTGTTCTTTTTTGTCACCTTGAGTGGGACGGGTATGCCCAGATGTGGGTCCTGTGCTCTCCATGCCACTGGAGTCAAGGTAGCCTGGCTGATGAGGGTTGATACCCCGAAACAGGTCCCAGGATGCTTGTTTCCAGTTCAGGGAGGGCATGGCCTGGCAGTTCGGCCTGGACTGTTCCCATGGGGAACAGGGTCAAGACTGATTTGCGTTTGGCTGAGACCAAGCTGCAATGGCATGGTGGGCAAAAAACAATGGATTTAGTCCCAGATCTCTGTACTGGGGGTGAATGTTTGCCATTTGTTCAGCATTGTGTCCATCAATTGTTCTTTTTGCATTTATATTCTTTTTCGGCACGAGACATGTTTTACTCTTCACCATATGGGGTAGTAGAGAATCAATATAATTGACTGTGGGGGATGAGACAGGGTTAGAGTGTGAATCCCCACCTTCCAAGTCACTTCCAAAGAGTTTCCTGATGGAACTGACTCAGATTGTACGGCATGGGACAAATGTTTTTCCGCAGTGGATATTTCCTTGTCCAGAGTCTCCATTGCCTTTTCTAAGTAGCCATACAATGTGACAGTTTTCTCATCAACCCCTCTGAGTCACGCAGCAGGTCTCAGGGCACACTGTGCCTATCCCTTCCCAAGCTACATGGGTGGGCAAAATTGAAGATGTCGCCAAAACCAGAGACCAAGGCTCTTCAGGGTGATTTTGATTATCTATTACCAAACTGGTAATAAAGGTAAGGGACATACGGAGCTATAAAACTAAAATGTTGAATACAATGTACCTGGATACCAGTTGAGATGCTGATTTTCAAGTGGGTTTTATGATCCCCATCCAGTGTGGTGATACCTTTGATCCCTTGTGTTATTGGAGAGCTATGGTGAGAGGTTCTAATACCAAAAAGAACAGAGAGGGTGAGAACGGGCATCCTTGTCCCATCTGCCTGTATCTTGAATTCCAGAAAGATGTGACCATCGCACCCTACTGCAACCGTCAAGTTAGAGTAACGACATCTTATTTTGGTCAGAAAAGTCCAAATATAGTCGGAGTTCCGAATATATAAGGCCTATCAAAGGATTTCTCAGCATCAAGTGAGACAACAACCTTGCCATGCACATCCTCTTTAACTTGCCGCAGGAAATGAGGTAATGATCTCAAATGCAACATCCAGGATCGGCACAACCTCTGTTCTCGGTTTATGCAGTGATGTTAACATAACCTTTAGCCTGTTAGCTAGCACTTTCGCCAATATCTTCATGTCCACTTTAATGAATGATATCTGTCTAGATTTGGCACATTCAAACAGATCCTTGTCTGGTTTTAGTATGAGAGCAATTTTATTTGCATTTGTGTTTCGTAAGGACATGCACCGATTATTTTGTTCCTTGAATAAGAATAAAGTTAGCAGGGGTGGTTTATTTATCGTATTATTCGATTCTAGTGAGAGTTTCTTTTCTGAGGTCAGTTGCGGGATACCGAGAGTGGAAATAAAAAGACTCATTCTCCGTGATGTGGTGGCTGGCAGCTGGATAAAGAGTTTTATAATGCTCGGTTAAGATTTATAATAGCTCTCGAGGGTGAGTGACGATATGCTCCTGTGCGTTCTTTATTGCTAGTATGGAGTTCTGCACGTCTTGCTGCTGCAATTGCAGTCAACAAGCGTCCTGCTTTTTCGCCATTCTTATAATCAGTTGCTGTTTTACCTTGTGGATGAGCAATTGGTCGACGGCCATCCAGTTCACATCAGGCGGTATGATATTGTGTTGTTTTAGCTTCTCTTTGTCTTGCGTACATCAGAGATCATTGCTGTGCTTCTAAACTGAATTGATACATGGCAACAAGTCTGCAGAGCACAAGAGAAGAAATAGAAAAAACGACCAGCAGGCTTTCGGTTGTGAGTTTTCCTTTAATGTCCTCCCACTGTGAAAAACAAATACCTGCTAGGTTTGCCCAATCCTATATTTAGAGTGCTCAGCCTGCAATTGCATTAAAGCCTATAAAGTCTATAAAGACAGTAATTCAACTTGGCACTATGGGGCCTATTAGCAATAACCGGCGATAATTATCGCTAAGCGCACTTAGCGCTAGGATAATTATCGCCGGCTATCGCAGGTTTCTATCGCGGAGATAGCGTGCTATCAGCAACGCTTATCTCCA
This sequence comes from Calotriton arnoldi, assembly GCA_963921515.1. Taxonomy (NCBI): domain Eukaryota; kingdom Metazoa; phylum Chordata; class Amphibia; order Caudata; family Salamandridae; genus Calotriton; species Calotriton arnoldi. The sequence goes on along the minus strand of CAWUFW010016694.1, from coordinate 192,249 downwards.
ATGCGATAGAAACCCTGGAGAAGCTTCATGAAAGGGTTTCAATGCTTTTGCATTTGACTCGTGAGGGACATCTAGTAACGACTAGTGGAACTGCAGCTTGATGTAATAATAATTTCAATGCTTTTGCATTTGACTGGTGAGGGGCATCTAGTAACGACTAGTTGAACTGCAGCTCTTTGTAGAATTATTTTGATATTAGACACTATAATATTCACTGCCCACTGCTAATCTCGTCCCATAATGCTTTGCAGGGCCTTTGGTTGGGATTGTATTTTTGCCCATAACTGTGCTTGGGGTGGTCCTAGGAAGAAGGGACCACCACTGAATCGTTCAGCATGATATGCTCTTTGTGTTCAAGGCATCTGCTTGGTCCTCCCCCTAGGTTAGGAGGGACCCCAAAATCATCACCTCTCTCATTGCCTAATATTTTCATTCTCAAAGTTCACTTTTGTGAATTGGCTATATGCTTTTTAGCATGTAAAATTGCTTTATCAAAGCATTTGTAGGTGTTGATGATTTTGCTGCTACGCTATGTGTTTTAGTCCAGTTTTGCACTGTGCTACGTGCAATTTGCGTAGTGTGTAGTAGCGCAAACTATGCATGCTCCGTGAGCGTAGTGTAGTACTACACCCAGGGTTAGTACTTATACCCAGTTGAGCCATTGAAGGGAGGGAGCCTCAAGAGAGGCCTTTCAAGTGCACAGAGTCTCTGCTTTTCCTGCCCTGGCTCCAGACTCACTACAGGGTAATATGCAGCCCTTTGTGTGTGGACAGGACACAGCTTATTTCAGTTGTAAGTGTCAGCTCCTCCCTCCCATCCTGCACAGGATGAACCATCAGGATGTGGATGGCCATCAGTCCCACCTAAGCTCCTTTTGTGTGTGGCTGTCTAGAGGGAATGCACAAAGCCCAGCTGTCACCCATCCCAGGCATGTAGTCAGAGATGGCAGAAGGGACCAAATGGCAACAGAAAAAAATGCCAACTTTCTAAAAGTGGCATTTTCAGAATTTCAATTCAAAATTCGACTTGACCATAAGTTGTGATTTTAAATTGTGATTCCAGAGACACCAAATTTGGAGTTCAATTTCTTCCCATTTGGGAATTACTCTTATAAAATGTAATAAGGTAACCCCAATGTTATCCTTTGGGAGAGATAGGCCGTGCAGTAGTGAAAAATGAATTTAAGAGTTTTTCACTACCAGGACATATAAAACTTAAAAGTACATGTTTTAGTTTTTAAGGGGCATATTAACAAGGAGGCGATAGGCAATTATCGCCGCTTTAGCGTCCGCTGATCGGAAAGCGGCGATAATCCTATCGCCCAATCAGCAAGGTCACGCTATCGCGTGAAACCTTGCACTATCGCCTCTTTCCCCAACGCCCATCCTTGCATCTCTAATGAGATGCAAGGTGGGCGTTACTGGCGTACCCCAGATGGGCTACGTTGTAAATATCGCCGATGTGTACATCGCGATATTTACAAGGCAGCCCACAGGATTGTAGCAGACCTTAGATTTTGGCGAAAACGGCCGTTTCGCTAAAATCTAACGTCTGCTACAATCTCGACTTACCCATGTTACACATAGGAGGTGGATCCTGCTGATACGACCCTGTGGGTCGTATCAGCAAGGTTATCGCCGCTTTCCATGGAACATCGCTGGAAAACCAGCGATGTTCCATGGAAAACACCGCTAACGCTGGGAAATTATCGCCATTGCGCTATGCGTTGTTAATACAACGATAGCATGGCGATAATTGCCAGCGATAGCCGGCGATAAGGTAAACCTCGCTAAGAGCGGCCAGCGATAATTATCGCTGCCGCTTGATAATATGCCCCCAAGTAAACTGCACCCTGCCCTTGGGGCATCCAGGGCCTACCTTAGGGGTGTATTTTTGGACCATTAATCTAGGAAATAGTGCTGAAAATTGCATCTATATTTTGCAAATTGTACAAATCTTCTGGGGGAGAACTCAATAAAAAGTTGCACTCTCGTATGCATAAATAAATTATTTGGTCTTACGACCTACCATTTTCAAATTCCACCAGCTGCAACTGCTTGGGGTACTGTTTGATACAAAAGAGAATTGGTCTCATTTGAAAGACATGAGGAAGGAAAAATGTGTTAGTGCCATACAGTAAATATTTAGATTTGCTAAAAGAATCGACCAAAAGCCCACAAAGGAAATGTGCTTGCTCTATAAATCAAAATGTGTCACTGTGGCAAACATTGGAGCAGACTTTTAGGCTATGCTGACTGTGGGATCCTCAAAATTCGGGAAACAAGTTTTTTGAAGAGACTTTTAGTGGTGCAAACAAATTGCTCTAATTTTATAGAATGGGATCTAAACTACTCAATAGGTTTTACAGAATTGCTTATCATTGATGTTGTATGCCCTGGTTAGCTTATACTGAAAATGTGTGCTCGAGACACAGCAAATTTTCAGTGACCCTGACTGTTTATGCAACATCTCTAAAAATGAAAATTACATTAAAACCCTTTTTTAGATATGTGGTGTAAGGAGTGGTGGCAGTTGGAAGCTACTAAAGCAACTAGTGTTGCTCACTATTCAATTCTAACTTACTTCTAACTTCAGAGGGTATGAAATTGTATTTGTCTGCAGTAATTCCAAACACAGGTAGCTGATAACACGTTTTTCGCTTAATACAATACTTTTAAAGTAGACTTCCGGAAAATAGATGAATTGTTCTGTGATCTTCCTCTATTTTCTTGTGACAGGATTTACACTCAAGCTATTTTACATTATGGGGCCGATTACGATGTCGGTCCGAAAGCCTTCGACCAATAGTCAGAAGTTTTCCGACCGCGGTCGGAGGCATTCCGACCGACACGGTAGGTTTGCGGTCCGACCGCCCGATTACAATGTCGGCGGCCGGTAAACCGGTCGGTCATTCCGACTCGGTTCTGACCGGCTCCTGGAGTCTTCCAGCTGGCCGGAACCGCACCGTAATCCCCTACAGACGGCGTTTCCTCCGTCGGGATTACAATGTCGGTTTCCCACAGCCTTTCCGTGCTGGCCTTTCTGACACGGAAAGGCTGTCGTAGAGCAACTTTGGGTGCCCCTAGCAGGGCCCCCTTCATCTTGCGGCCTACCGTTGGTGGTCGAGGTGGTAACTAGGGTACCCCCCTGTAAAACCCTGTACTGTGTGGCAGGCACCATGGGGTGCCTGCACAGGGTGCAGGATTTTACACACACACACCCATTTCTCTATAGGAGCCTGTATTACGGCCGGTTTAAGGCATAGAGAAAAGTGAGTATGCGATCGAACAGTGTTCGGTCGCATCGTAATCAGACGGTCAGAACCGCTGACCTGAGGTCTGTCCCGAGTCTGAGAAGGTGTCGGTCGGAGGCAACTCCGACCCGACATTGTAATAAGCCCTTATGTGTTACTTTGTTAATTTTATAAAGAGGCACAAGCATGTTACATTTGGCTATTATTGAGGAAATTTGGTTTTACAATGCAGGCCTGCTTGAATATTCCTGCAGCAACTGCAAGATATGTTCATCTGCTTATGCATGATATCCTTTTTAATTAAACTATAAGGGTTAGGAAGCAAATACATTTTATATAACTTTATATACCTGATGCACTACATTCTCTTTTATTTAAATATTGTGATGTTATTTGTAAGTATTTTTAAATATGTAATGTTTGTTTTTACTGCAATCTTTAATGGTTGTTTTTATCGAATAAAGGAAGATCTGATTTGTTATGTTATTTAATGCTAAGTACATTTATTGAGTGCAAATTCACCATTAGGTTTCTGACCGCTAAGAATAAAATTGGAAGGTCCTGTTGCCTACTTAGCACAAAAACTAATGCAGATGATAGGCTTGTCTAAACAACCAGGTCTTCAAGTCTTTCCTAAAACTTCACAAGTCAGTATTGTAAGGTAAAGAAATAGGTAGCGAGTTCCAAAATATTGGAGCCTGTACAGAAAAACTGCAACCACCCATTGTTTCCTACTGCATTTTGGACTTGTAGTTAATTCAAGGATGAAGAGCGAAGGTCCCGAGCGTGAATGTAGTTTGTAATCCTGGATTAAAAAAATTGCGGGACCTCACCAAGAAAAGCTTCAAAGATGACAGACTTAAATTTGATTCTTTGTTCCAGTTGGGGCCAATGGGGATTCTTTAGCAAGGGAGTTACATGACAATTTCTAGGCTGTTTAAAAATCCGTCTAGCGGCCTGATTGTGAAACACCTGCAACCTATATATCTTAATAGCCACATATGTAAAGAATTGGCATAGTCAAGCCGTGACATAATTAAGGCTTTAACCACAGTGATTGAGGCACCTTTCTTAAGGAACCTAGATATACTTAAAACACACTAAAATCACAGGGGCATATTATCAAGGGCTTTATCGCCGATTTAGCGGCACTTTTGCCGCTAAATCGGCGATATTTTAACGCCCTATTAGCAAGCTGTCGCTAACAGGCGTTAGCGACAGCTTTCAGGCGTTAGAGGCCGGGAATTACATCGCTTGCATGTCAGCGATATTTATCGCTAATGACATGCAAGGTAGGCGTTCTCACTAAAAGCGACTGTAAACAGTCGCTAACACCACTAACCCCTATTATCAAGGCAGGCGAAGCGATAAAATAAATCGCGCTAAGCGCGTTTATCGCTAGATTTTAACACCTGCTACTGACTATGACTTACCTGTTTAAAGTATAGGAGGTGGATTCTAATGCTGAATCCACCTTAGCGTTAATGCAAGAATATCGCTGGTTTTCCAGCGATATTCTTCGCATTTTGCCGCTTATCGCTGGAAATATTATCGCTATGGAGATAAACCTTACTAATAGGGTGTTATCTCAGCGATATTTTCCAGTGATAGGCGGCGTTAACAGGATTCGCGCTAAGCGCGTTTAGCGATAAATATCGCTATTCCTTGCTAATATGCCCCACAGTTCCTATATGGGTTTTCATATAATGCTAATTTTTTTATTATAACATCTACACCCATTTCTAGTGGTCAGTAAGAGGGACGCATAAGTCAGCTTTATTGTTCAAAATCAGAATTTCTGTTTTTTCTGAGTTAGATTTTAAGTAATTACTGCCCATCCACTCCCAGATAAAACGCATGACAGTTTGAAAGTTTTCTGAGAGGCAGACGAACCATCAAGTGTGAAAATGAATTCAGAGTCATTCGTATAATTTTATATTTTATGATTCATTTTCGTTAAATCCTGGATAAGGGGTCTGATACAAATGTTAAATAGGTGGGGTGAAAGGAAAGAACCCTGGAGAACCCTCCACCCCCTCTGTAAAGCTGTGGCCCATTTTGATTTGATTTGACTTTGAGTGATGTCGTTTAAGAAGATATACTTCCACCAATAATGTACACCTGAGAACATGACTTGTGCGAGAGCTCCATTCCAATCCAAATTATTATCATATATATAAAAATACGATTCTGCTACATGTAAATGTGAATACAGAACATTAGTCACTCTAAGCTACAAACAGATACATCTTTCATGTACAAATTCGAATTCTGGGAAGAAAGCTCATTGTCCATGTAATTCACTGTCCTTCTTGGGTTGATACTTATTTGACTACCAATCCAACACTTTAACACTATCCTTTCTGGATTAAATTCTGACTAATCGGATACAGGGGCATATTATCAAGAACGGCGTTAAAAATTATCGCCGCTTTAGCGGCAGAAAACTGCCGCTAAAGCGGCGATAATGGGCTTGATAATATGCCCTTGAGAATTCCAATAGAAGTCCATGATCTGCTGTGATCCTGGGCTTCTATTGGAATTCTCCAGGGCATATTATCAAGCCCATTATCGCTGCTTTAGCGTCAGTTTTCTGCCGCTAAAGCGGCGATAATTTTATCGCCGTTCTTGATAATATGCCCCACAGTGTTTTCCCTGTATGAACAAAGACCATAACTTCAATGCGAACCAGATTCAGACTCACATGGATCAGAATCGACAACAGTATTGACCATGCTCCGATATGATTCTGTTTCAGCCACGCGCAACCAAGAAGCCATCCTTGCGAAATACCTTTTGGCTGGCTGTAATCCACTCTATTTGAAAATAAAGAGTTGGTTATTATAAACTTTGAAAATAAAGTCCTGATCTTTTGGTTGCCATTAAAAAATTGGATTCTACATGCAGTTAAAAATTAAATGACTTTTGACAAATTGCATCTGAAATTAATCCAGAAATAATAGTCTTTTGTTTAATTTTAAATCATGCTAAAATCATAATTATGCATCATTTTAAATAATGGAATCTTGACTTATCTCTCTAAAGCCGTTTTCTATCCTTCTCTCTTAAAATCAGCCGCTCCTCAAACCCTCCCCGCTGACTTTTCCACAGAAGGATTTCACACTACACGTAGTGCTGCATTTTCAAAGTGATGTGTGTTAGCTGTTGGCTTCTACCCTTTCTCTAGACCTTTTGGTAATCTGAAGTCATGGCTGTTTTGCTATTGAGACCATAGTGTGAAGACAAATATTAAAGTTCTTGTTAGGCTACACCCAGGTAAATTAATCCCCATAGTGGTTCCAGCAGGAAAACCTCAGATTTGTGTGCTTTCTTTTGAAATTCACAACAAAATGATAACTGACTACTCTAAGAAATTGGGTTATAAACTTAGAGGGGTGAAAGCCCCACTCATATTGACTCCTTGTCTCTAAATTAATCTGTGCTTAACTCTCTAGTTGCTTAGTACAAAAGCAGTCAGGCTTAGCTTAAAGGCAATGTGTAAAGTATGTATGCAGCACACAAACAATAATAAAGCGAAACTCATAACACAAGATATAGCACCAAAAAGAACAAAGTGTCAACTGCAGTTATCTGGTTGTGCAAGACTGGGTCAAAGCCGACCACAATGGAGTGCGGGTCGGCTACAAGAAGAAAGTTCGCCCAAGTCTAAAAGTTACCTTCAGACTTGGAAAATTTCTTTAAGAATTCAGTGGTTGAAAAGAGGTAGTCGCAGTTGGGGAGCACTGGATGAAGTTGTGGTGAAAATGTTTTCCTTCAGACTTGAAAGCTTTTTCGGAGGTCGGATTCCTTCAGCAGGCGAGGATGCAGGCTGTAGCTGAAGAGGTCTCCAAGAACCTGGATTCCTTTGTCAAGAGGTCCAGCTGAAAAGTATTTGCTGCTGCGTAGAAGAGCATAGCTGGAGCTACAGTGCAGTCAGTCCCACCGGCAATGCACCTTCTTTGGCTCAGCTTGCAGGGAGGTCCCAGTCTCCTGTCGTTTCTCAGAGCAAAATTTCTTGAAAATGTTTTAAGTCCCAGTGTTTAGGATTAGGCAGGATAAGTACCACCAACACCACTTTCAAAAGTCAAGGACCTGAGGAGATCAACTTTGGAAGTTAGGACTCACTCCGGCAGAGGATAGCCGCAGGGGTCAAGGGTTCTGAAAGCTTGTTGTGTTTCTGTAGCTCCTACAGAAGGCTAATTATCCCTGGGAGTCAGTCTGGTGGTCCTGGTTTCAAGAGTGCAGGTCAAGGCTTCCTTCTTCAGGCAGCAGGGCAGCAGAGCAGTGTTTCCAGCAGCAAGGTACTCCTTCCAGCAGCAGGGCAACAGGGCAGTCATTCCAGCAGCAGAACAGGAGGACAGTCCTCCCAGCAGCAAGGCAGAAGAGCAGTTATTCTAAATATTTCACAGGTCCAGGAATGAACTGAAGCAGGGGTCTGAGAGTGCCACCTTTTATCCCTAGTGCCAGCCTTTGTGTTGGGGAATTCCCTGACCTATCACTGAAACTAGTTCTGACATGTTCACTTGTCCTTCCTGGGTTTGTCTCCCAAACTTATAAGGGGACAAAGGCAGGCCTGATGTCAGGTTCCTTTTTGTGTGCTGGAGGCACAGCCCTTTGAAGTGTAAATGGGGCTAGGTACTTCTACACCCCCCAGCAATCCTGCCAGGATGGCCCATTCGGCCCAAACTTAGGCTTCCTTTGTCTCACTGTCTGGCAGCAATACAAAACCCACAACAGCAGAGTCATGTGACCCAGGCAACTGGCAGAAAGGCACAGACAGTTCGGCACAACAATGCCAATTTTCTAAAAGTAGCATTTGCATAATTGTAACTTAAAATCCAACTTTATCACTAAGGAGTGTGTTAAATTACAATTAAAAATGACCAAGAAGTACTTTATATCTGCTCCCAATCGAAAGCTATGCACTTATTATAAGTAATAAGGCAACCCAATGTTATCCCATGTGAGAGATAGGCCTCACAACAGTCAAACACAACTGTAGGAGTTTATAACGACCAGGACATGTTAAACCTAAACCCACATATCCTACTTTTTGAACACAACACATCCAATCCTATAAGCTTTTAGGGCCTATCTCAGGGGTGACTTACAAGTATTAAAAGGGAAGGTTTAGGCCTGGTGCAAGAAATTGGGTTACTTGTTGAGAGAGGGTGAAATCCTACTCAAGCAGCAACCACAACCCATGTCAACGTGAAGTTCCAAGCAAATCCTAAATTAACCTGTGCTCAACCCTCTGGCAGCTTGGCACAGAGCAGTCAGGCAGAATTTAGAGGAAATGTGTAAAGTATTTGTACAGCAATTCAGACAGCAATAATGGGAAACACAACACAATAAAAATCCCACACCAATCTATCAAAATAGAGTAAACTGAAATAAATAATTGAAGACCAAAACGAAAACAATCCTACTATGGAACCGGAGATGCGCAATTTTAAAGATTTAAGTGAAAATAGCGCCACAAAGCAAACAAAGCCACCTGTGGTTATGTGGCCAGGCCGGGACAAAGTCACAAGTTGAGGCAAAATGCACGGACCAAGTAGGGCCAGCTGATCAAGAGTACTTTAAATTCTGGTTGCGGAGCATTGCAAGATCTCGCGTTGAGGATATGTCTTGCAGCCAAGTTCCAGTTCTGGGAAGCTGCAAGTCTGCGATGTGAGGTCCTGCATCATCATCGAGGATTCAGTTGATGAGTAGGCATGGGTGGTAAACTCCGCTCTGCTGGCAGAGTATGCAGAGTTTTGCCCACTCCGCGCTCCACTTGGAATGCGGAGTTTGGCAAGAACTCTGCAGACTCCGCCGGCAGAGCGGAGTTTGCCATTATACACATATATTCATTGTCTGTGTCTCCGTGGGGGGGAAACATCGCCATCTTGGCCTGGGAGTAATCCTTCATAACAGGCTGGTGACATGATGCGAGAGGAGACTGTGCGCTGTAGTGCCTGAGTTTCTTGTGCACTCGAATGGAGCTGATGATGATGATGAACAGATTGCAGGCCTTAGAGCCTGTGGCAGGGAGATATAAAGGAATTGCAGCCTCATTTATGAACTATCATGTGCTTACCTGCTTTACTGTGTTGGAGCACGCATTTGTCATCAGCCTGGAAGCACAAAGGAAGAAATCTGTGACTGCCTGGTGTGTATCACTGCGGTGCTGATCGCTGTGGTTAAGGAGACCGGGCTGTCACAACATTACTGGCATGGTGCCACGGGGTGGATTTTGAGTGATTAACATTTGCCAAGGCCCCAAACCACTAGTCTTGCCGATAAATGCTACATTGTAATTATTTATTTTGAAGACATTACATCATATACTCAAATACCGCTCCTCCCACTGCCCATGCTTTCCATCCATTTCCGTTCTTTAGTGGCGTGGCTTGTGTTGGACCTATTTCTTTCACTAGCTGTGGTTTTTTTCCCAACAGGATGATGCTGTTTGGATTTTAATATATAGCGGACTGGCAAGGTGGGGGAAGTGGAAACACCCCACGATACTATGCCAGTGGCACAGCCGCAGGAAGCAGAGGAGCCAGAATCTGTAGTAGCCCAGAGCCTGAGAGAGGACAAGACCAAGACAGCTGCAGGTAGAGAAAAGCAGGAGGGTGGGAGAATGGTGGCAAGAGAAAATGGACACCTGGTTGCCAGGGTTGAACAGCACTGGGAGGCATTCCTGAGCATTTCATTTCTATCTGATTCCTCCCTGGGGCAAATCTCCATCAGCTTCTCAGTGCTTCCTGGGCTGTGTGCCAAGAATTCATAATGATAAGGCACTAGACTTCACTCGTGCGGGACAGTTTGCCTGTCACTGGCATGCTGTGCTGCTGATGTAAGCAGCAAGAACTTCCAGACTGACACTGCAGAGTCCAATCTGTAGACCAAGCGGACAGCCGGGCACCCACAGCGGAGATCATGGCAACCCTGGTCAATGAGAATGAAGCACCTGAGGGGCAGCAGGAGCTGTACCCTGCCATTCCAGTGGAAACACATGTGGCATTGACAGAATTATGTCTCTCGCGGAACTCCGCAGAATCTTGCTGAGTTTCTAGGTAACTTCACGGAATTCCACGGAGTGAAACTCCACAAGCTCCACCCAGGCCTAGTGATGAGGCACTTGTGATGTGAAGACTTGCATTGAGAATGCGTCGTGCAGCGCATTTCCAAGGAGGCTGTGGACTGTGATGCGAAGTCCTGTGTTGAGGGTGCGTGGCGCAGCGGTTCTGATGTGGAGTTTTGTGAGGCAATGCGTCGCTCTGCAGTGTTGATACAGAGTTCTGCAAGGCGATGCGCTGCACTGCATCAGTTCTGCTGGGACTGGGCTGGCAGAGTGTCATGGTCATCACTAGTAGGGGACGCCTCTCTTCGCAACACACACCAGCCCCTTTGTTTTATACCCATTTGCATGGAGTACGAGTGTGGAATTGATAACCTAAGTAATTATATGTGAGAAGTAGCCTACAATTCCCACAAGACACCTTTCCTGTAGATCCAGGTCACCATTTAGGGGGGAGGAGCTTAGAGTATTTAATCCACTCATTCAGAGTGGGCCGGTGCTTGTCAATCAACCTTGACACCGGACAAGTGAAGCCTGTTTGGCTCAGTTCCTGTTCTCTGATTCTATGCCTGCGTGGGAGAGGTGCTAGAGGATTCACATTGCACGCCCTCCCACCTTCTCTTCGTGTTGTGAGTACTTTGAAAACAGATGAGCGGCGCAATGTTTGGCGCGCGCTCTCGGGGAGCCGCTGCTCCCGTTTGCCTTTGATTTTTGCTGGCTTCCAGCTGTTGCGGTAATTGACAGTGGAGGTAAGCACAGAAAGCTGCTTGCCAGCCGACATTAATGTTGGAGGAGAGGACAGAAGGCAGACCTTCTCCAGGTAAATCTGATCTTCCACCCTAACCGTTCTGAAGGGGAGCGCTTGCCTTCGCTTTTGATCCTAGCTCGCAAGCACGGAAAGCTGCGAGCGAGCCGACATTGATTGTTTCCTTTATTTTTGTTTCTACCTGCACAGAGTGTGCAAGTCTGCAACCCTGACTTGGATTCGTGTTGACACGCACGGAGAGCTGTGTAGTTAACCTTTTCCTTCCCACCATTTGGGGGAGACTGTGTACTATTCAAGACGCCCAGGGCACGTACAGTCTCCCGTCCATGATGAGTAACAAGAGGCATGGGAGAGTAACTCTGCTGAAACATTGGTATGCCTATTAGGTGTTTTAGCTGTTTCCTTTAGTCAATTTTTGCAACTGTCTCCAGGAGTCGGCACTCATCATCTCTGGGATGGTATCTTGAGTTTATCCAGAGAGTAACATTTCATTTGATATCCAATCCCTTCAAGACTAGAGGGAGTGGAATATATGTGAGTGGTGTATATGGGCACTATTCAGGGTATTCAGGGCAAGGCACTAGACTGGCTAACGGACTTTCTAAAGGGAAGAACGCAAACAGTTAATCTTGGTCCCTTTAAATCTCAGACAACAATGGTAACAAAGGGCGTGCCTCAGGGCGCCTGTCTCAGCCCTTCATTATTTAATATATATGTCGCCCCACTCGCAGCACTCTTAAGAAATATTGGGTTTACTCCCATTTCTTACGCGGACGACACGCAGCTCCTTCTCTCTTTCGATAAAAACACTCCTAACATCAAGAGTATCTTTACTAATGGCATGAAAACTATTACATCGTGGATGAGCAACAACTTTCTGCAATTAAACGCAGATAAAATAGAAATAATGTTGTTTAAAGACGCACTGACCAGCTGGTCACCTTGTTGGTGGCCAGAGGAACTGGGTCCTGCACCATCCCCTAAACTAGTGGTTAAGAATCTGGGCGTGCTAATTGATAGCAAACTTAATTTGGATGAACATATAGCTACAACTAAACGGACATGCTTCTACGCTCTCAGCCTGCTCCGTAAAGTTTTCCACCTTCTCCCTTCTTCTACACGAAAGACCTTGGTACACGCTATGGTCCTTAGCCGACTGGATTACAGCAATGCCCTGTTGATCTCTGCTAAGACAACTGCCTTGAGCAGTTTACAAGTGGTCCAGAACACGGCGGCCCGTCTGGTAACCAGTGCTCCTTCCCGCACTCCCTCTGGCCCCCTACTACGTAAATTACACTGGTTGCCCATACGTAAAAGAATTGAATTCAAAATTAGCTGTTTGGTATTCAAAGGCCTTAACAAAATGGGACCGAAATATCTAGCGGATAAATTGGTTAGATATATACCTTCACTGCACTCTTCGATCAAAAGACAAGGGTTTTCTCACTGTTCCGCGCATAAAACAAGCCAGATTAGGAGGCAAAGCGTTCTCCTACCTAGCCCCACAAATATGGAACCAGCTATCACTGGACATCCGCCAATGCACTAACTACCTGATTTTTAGGAAAAACTTAAAACATCACTCTTTTATCTTTAGTGCCTCTTTAGCTGTCTTTAGCGCGGAGTTACCCCACCCGGGGTGATTCATGCGCTTTATAAATGACATAAATAAATAAATAAATAAATATGGGCAAATACATATTCTGTACACTGTTTGCACATAGGGTAGTTTTGCATGTTAAGCACACTCTCTCTACTTTCTCTCTCTCACAAGATCTCCTGCTGCCAGGTGAACTTTGTAGGAAGAAGTGTGAATAGGAGAGGCCTTCTCGTGCATCCCACAAGAGTTTGTTATTTTATCCCTTTCCCTTTTCCCCTGTGGGCAGTCTTGCAGGGGAGTTATAATCTAATCCCTCTGTGAGCCTGCGTAGGATAGAGTGGGAAACCTAGCATCGCCCCTGCTTGTTTGTTCAGGAAGGTTAGTGGCTTGTGGTATCTGCTAACCTAACACAGAGCTTCCTCAGGACCACTTCTAAGGGTCCATAACTGGGATGGCACAACTTGGAAGTGTAGGACTCACAGTTGGCAGAGTCCTTATTCTGGGTACAAGGTTATTGGAGCCTGTTCTGTCCATAAGGCTCAGATTAGGAGGCCAGTCAAATAGCCCTTGGACTCACTCTGGTGGTCCTGGGTTCAAGATGCAGGTCCAGTCCTTCTCTCTCAGACAGAAAGGCAGCAGGTTAGAACAGAAGGGCAGCAGAGTGGTGTGCAGCACAGCAGTCCTTCTAAGTCTTCTACAAGAGCTGGGTCTAATGGTCCATTATTTACACTTTACCATTAAAGAGGGGTTTAACCCTTTCCATACTGAGGACAGAATGGTTCCGTTCTCAGAGACGGTGCTCGTGTGCTGAGGACGGAACCATTCTGTCTTCTTCATATGACCACCAAATCCCTCTGCTGTTTACAGCAGAGAGATTTCCTTTTTTGTTTTTGAGCCTCAGGAGCCAAGGAAGAGCTTCCCAAACCTCCTGAGGCTTTTTTTCAGTGTAATGACGATTGGCACACATGGTGGGTGTTAGAAATGGGGTATCTGGTTGGCTAGGGTATGCACCTAAGCCAGGCAGAATCCACCACTCTAGTCAGGGCAAGGGAGTTACACACTGAAGATAACCCCTACTCACCCCCTTGGTAGCTTGGCAGAGCAGTCAGGCTTATTCCAGAGGCAATGTGTAAAGCGTTTGCGCAACACACTCACACAGCAGTGACACACTAGGCGCACCAAAAAAGAAACTCCACACAAGGTTATATAAAAATATCCTTTGTATTACCCATAAAAACACATTAGATCACAATCACATATATTACACTGTGCCACCAGGCACTCGTCATGACTTCACAGGGATTACATAAATCAGTAGGCCACTCGGGCCACTGTCATAAACATCAATTAGCACAACCCAGTAGCTACAGGTATGATTCCCTTTAGCACAAAGCATTAGGCATGGACATCATCAGCAGTGCACCGTAGGAAAACACTTGCAGGGTGCACACATTATACACGCATCAGGCATTAGGCATAACCATCAATACTGCACATCGCCATTATGGTACGTATAAGGTGTAACTCAGGCAAAAGGGGTTATCTCAACTAAGAGCGGCACCTGCGCTCCTGCTACCTGGACTAAGGCAACTGTCTTTCCCTGCATAGGCTCCTGGGCCACCTGCCCACCTACTCCAAGGAATGTGGTAATGCTACGGAGGTTCCTTCCACCTCCAGGACTCGGAGGCCTCTGTCAAGGTCTCGCCCCGTCCTAATACCAAGGTCTGATGCTCCCAAGTATGTGGAGGTATGGGGGGACACACACGGTCCCATGTGGCAGGGCGACCTTCCTCTGCTACCCCGCTTTTACACCTGTTTAAGGCCACCACCCACGAATGTAACGGGTGGCTGCCGATAAGAAAGGCAGACACAGGCCGCGCTACTCACAGTGGATCCACAGGAGGCTGTGATGGGACAGCCCCACACACGACCGCCGCCTTACTTGCTGCTGCAGCCCAGGCTTCCTCAGGGAGGGTGGGGCTCACAGCGTCACTGCTGGCCGAGCGGGGATTTGACTCTTCGTCTCCAGTGGCTCTCTTCTTTCCCTGGCAGTCTGGCTCCCTTGGCAGTTTTGAACGCCGTACTGCCTCGAGGGGAGCCGAACAGGGTTGCAGGGGCCGCAATGCGACCCCGTTGGTACTGTAGTCGGGAGCCTGCAAGGCTCCAGTCCCTTCCGGGTGCGGGGGGGCTCTGCCCCTCCTCCTGACATCACCAGGAAATCCCGGCCAGGGATTCCTTGTGGTGTTGGTGCTTCCTCGCAGCCCGGAGCCACGTAGCAGAGCCTCGGCTGCCAATAAGTGGAAGCGCAACAGGGAGCATGGCCGGGAGCGGGAGAGCGCTTCCCATGATTTGGCTCTCCCCTCCGCTGCTCAGGCCACAGAAGAGAGGTTCGCGCTGCCCACACTGCAGGGCAAAAAGTGCTCCTCTCCGTGACAACCAGGCTCAGCCTCTGCCTGACTTCCGGTGGCTTCTCGGGCTCAGAAGGCAACTTGAAAGCCCCCACCATGCGCTTCTTTAAGTCATAAAATGATGTTTTTCACACTGTTTACGGAGGCAAAAACCCACACCTGGGGCTCAGGAGAGCTGGTCACAGCTCGCCACCCAAACTCCGGTACAGGGCCACGAGCCCTGATGATTAAAAGCACACAAATCTGCACTCCTGGGAGAGCACTCAGGACGTGGTAGCAGGGTGCAGCCAGGCAGGCCAGCACAAGGGTTCCAGGGCACAGGGGCAATCCTTATCTCAGAGCCCCCAAGAATAGGTCAGTCCCAAGGCGGTTCCTCCTGGCAGTCCAGCAGCCTGCCGGTCGCACGTTCCATGCAGTGTCTTCTCTTCAGTTCAAGAGGTTCTCCAGACATGGGGTCAAAGCCCCAATACTTATAGTCCAAAGTATCTTAGTTCTACCCTGGCACAGGTCTCTGAGCCCAGTCCAGACCAGTTCTGGGGGCACTTAAAAATATCTTTACAAGTGTACAACAACATCCATTGTGAGTGTAAGCCTTGGCCCCAGATACACCACAGGGGGGCGGAGTCATCATTGTGCAAGGCAGGCACAGCCCTATTCTGGTGCAAGTGCACTCCTCCCACCACTCCAAATGCAGACCAGGCCTACTCAGGTGCAAGACACAACTCCTCCTGCTACTCTAAATTCAGCCAAGGTCTATTCAACCTAGCGCTGAGTCACCCAGGCAGGGCAGGACACACCTCAACCCCCCAGGGACTGGCTGGAGTGAATGCACATCCGCTCTTTCCTGTCAGACAGAAAAAATGGTCAATACACATCAGGCAGGCACAAAGATACATAGCACACAGAAATGCCCACTTCTAAAAGTAGCATTTCTAAAATAGTAATAATAAACCGCTTTCACCAATAAGCAGGATTTATCGCTACTATTCCAAACATACCAAACTTGATCACGCTACCCCACTCAGATCAGGAATTACCACTGAAGCACATATCAGGGAATACCCAATGCATCCCAATGAGAGAGCAGCCTCACAGCAGTGAGAAACCAAATAGGCTGTTTGTCACTACCAGGACATGCCACACAGTTCAGGCACATGTCCTACCTTTTACCTACACCGCACCCTGCCAATAGGGCTAGCTAGGGCCTACCTTAGGGGTGACTGATATGTAGTAAAAGGGGAGTTACAGACATGGCAACCACTTTATGTGCCACATCACAGCGGCAGTAAACTGCGCGCCCAGGCCCTGCAGTGGCTGAGGCCTGAGACAGGTTTGAAAGGCTACTTTGGTGAGTGGCGCAAGCAGCGCTGCAAGCCCACCAGTAGCATTTCATTTACTGGCCTTGGGTATATGGGATACCATGGTACAAGGGACTGATAGGTAAATTAAATATGTATTGTATTGTATTGTATAAGCTTTATTTTCAACAGCTCGTGTCATAAAAGCTATAAAAACACCAAGTAGAATAATAAGAAGATATAAAAGAGTGAACATCTCATGCAACAACTTATTACAGTTCAAAACGTACAACAATTCATCTTATGCATGGCTACAACAGGAGAGAAGTATAAAATTCAGCACGTCAATAGCGAGTAGCAATTTTAAAACAGCGTAAATTAATAAAACGTATGTTAAATCAATATAAAAGAGAGGAGGGGCATCACAAGGATTTCACAATAGGGGCCTTTGCAACTGGGCCCAGTTCCCGGTACCCAGGGTGCCTAAATATTTATTATTCCGACCCTCTTCTGGGCAACATTGGAAGGGGGCTGTAAGCGCCAAAGTGCATGTGCATAACAGGTGGGTAAAAAAGATAAAATGCTGTCCAGTGGGCCCTAGTGCGACTGTATGTTGTCCCGATCCTGGAGTGTGCTATAACGTTCCTATCTGGGCCTTCCGTCTCATGAGCCATGCATGGCTTAGGAACTTGGCCACTCCACAAGCAAAGAGTTGTCTGGGGTCGGACCCCCACCTGGGGGCAGATGGTCGTTATTACACCCGATCTGCCCCCCAGGTGGGAGCAGAAAGCCCACTAGGCACCAGGGATATGTTTATGGGCATGTTAGGGAGCAGCCCCATAGTAAAGGGTCACTCCCCTTTTATTTACGCACACATTTTAGCTGTTTCTGCCCCCCCTGGGGACAGATCAGCAACCTTTCTAGGCTCATCTACCCCCAAGGGGAGCAGAAAACCACTTGATACCAGGGAAAGTTTCTGTGTGTGAGTGTGAACTGGAGTTCCGCTGACGGTTTGCATGTACTGGCATTTGGCTGTCTGTGTGTGTACTGGCATTTTGCTGGACGTGTGTGTGGACTTGTGCTTGGCTGGTGGTGCATGTGTACTAGTACTTGGTGGCAGTGTGTGTAAACTGGTGCTTGCCTGGCAGTGTGCGTGGACTGGCGATTGGCTGGCAGTGTGCGTGGACTGGTGTTTGGTTGGTGGTGTGCGTGGATGGTGCTTGGCTGGTGGTATGCGTTGGATGGTGCTTGGCTGGTGGCGTGTGTGGACTGTCACTTGACTGGTGGTGCAGCTTACATGGATCCCCCAGCGTTTCGTACTCCAGAATTCTCTGCAAGCCTCAAATTTAGCTTAAAAGTCACATATTCCTCACATGTCTGTGTGGGAAAGTTGAAGGATCACTGCAGCCGCACAAATTTCCTACTACCTAACGTTCCCCTTGATCTCCTGATAAAAATGATACCTCACTGATCTGGCCAAAGCAGAGTCAGCCTAAAAACGAATAGAATAAACTGCCCTTATGGAGACGTTTTGGTGCCGCTTCAATCTCTACACATTTTTGGCTCTTCCCTGTTGCAAATTTGTGCCGGCACGCCGATCCCACATAGAAATGTGTGAACATTTTATTTTTTTAAGCTAAATTTGAGGTTTGCAGGGGATTTTGGGTAAGAAAACGCTGGGGGATCCATGCAAGCCACACCTCCATGGACTCCCTCGAGTGCAGGGGCAGCTTCTCCTCAGGAGCGAAGGAGCGTCACTCCGCCTGCTGAAATAAATAAAATGGCATGTCAATGTCATTTTATTTTCTACCTGCTCGCATGAATGTGAGGGCAGGGGGTCGGGGTTGAATCCTGCATTGTAGGATTACAGTTGCCCCTGCAGTGCGCATGTCGGGTTGGCCGGCTGGCTACCTACGGCCAGCCCGACATGTGCACTGCGCACCAGCAATCCCATGGCTGTGAAACAGCTGGGTCATTGCTGTCTCAGGCCCCTAGGCTCAAAATGAGCAAAGGGTTAGCCTGCTCCCACCAATCCCGGATTCTGATAGCAGCTCTGGGATTGGTTGCATTTGCGTTCCAGAGCAGGAAAGAAGTCCTACCATTTCCTGTTCGTAGAGTCATGGACACGATCAGCAGGACTAGCAGTACTGGTGAGTTTGGGGCCATCGCGCCTCACCACATATTTTCATTGGTAGCCGCCACTGCTCGGGTGTATAGTTTTCAGAAATTTCTGGGTTTGGTAGGTTTCCCTAGATGGCCACAGAGCCCGGGACCAAAAACGCAGGTGCTTCCCATGCAAAACCAGGTTGTTTTGTGGTAGATGACTCCACAATATGTATTGGGCCCTACCGAGTCGTAGCCACTTGGCCTACCCACACAAGTGAAGGTAACATTTGTATTGGGAGACCTGGGGGAACAATGGGTGGTAGGAAATTTGTGTTGGCCCAGGGATCACACATCTTTCCCACACAGAAATCTGAGGAAAATATGAATTGTTTAGCAAATTTTGAGGTCCCCAGGGGATTCTGTGTAAGAAAACGTTGGGGGATCCACGCAAGCCACACCTCCCTGAACTTCCCCAAGTGTCTAGTTTTCAGAAATGTCTGGGACTGGTAGGTTTCCCTACATGCCCTCTGAGCCTGGGACCAAAAACACAGGTTACCCCCTTGCAAAACCAGGTCGTTTTGTGATAGCTAATTTTGATGCCTCCACAATATGATTTGAGTCATTTCTTGTTGTGGGCACTAGGCCTACCTGCACTATTGAGGTCCCATTTTTATTGGGAGACTTGGGGAATTGCTGGGTGGAAGGAAGTTTGTGGCTCCCCTCAGATACTAGAGCTTTCCATAACAGAAATGTGAGGAAAATGTGTTTTTTAGACATATTTTGTGATTTGCAAGGGTTTCTGGGTAACAGAACCTGAAGAGAGCCACATAAGTCACCCCATCCTGGATTCCCCTGGGTGTCTTGTTTTAAAAAATGTATAGGTTTGTTAGATTTCCCAGGTGTCCACTGAGCTAGGGCCCAAAATACACACCTAGGCATATTGCAAAAAAAGGGGCAGTTTTCAGAGGAAAAATGGGATGTGTCTAAGTTGTTTTCTGGGCTGTTTCCTGTTGTGGGCAGTAGGCCTACCCACACAAGGGAGGTACTCTTTTTATTAGGAGCCTCCAGGGAATGCTGGGTGGGTGAAACTTTGTGGCTCCCCACACATTCCAGAACTTTCCATCACAGAAATATGAGGAAAATGTGGGTTATTTTTAGGTCGAGCCTATAACGGCAGCGCGCATGCGCTGCTCGCTTTGTGAGGCATGCAGTATTCAGTATGGTGTGGAAGCTCCGTGGAAGCTCTGCCCACTCTCCGCCCATCTTTTTCATTCGGTTTGGTTCCTAAATGCTGCCTTCCCATTGGTTTTAGGCTTGTTAGTCCCTCCTTATGACGGCCATGTCGTCATTTGTGTCCTTCCATGGCTACTGGCCCCTTTACTTTGAGTGTTGCAATGGCACTATTTGCTTCCCATGCCCCCCCTCCCGCAGTCCGTGCCTTCTCTCCCCCCCACTCCCGTTGTTCGTGCCTTATCGCCCACCCGCCCGCACTCCCGCACTCGTAATAAAAAATAATGAAAACAATTAACTACCTTATTTAACAATTAACAGTGAAGCACCATGCCTTATTGTCCGTTTGATGACATTTGTAGTCTTTCTTCTATGGCACCACGTCTTAGTGACTTCCTAGAGAACGCGTCTTTCTTCCTTTTCTATTGCCCGGATGTTGTGGTCACCTCCGTAATTTCCATTTTCTATTTCGCCACAGAAAGGGCCTGTGCACTGAACACATTCACTATTATAGCAGCATGTATATAGATTATTGCAATGGTCACATAACCACTTGCATGAGTAGGTGATGTCAACACTTTGATGTTATTTGGCTTTTTATTTCCTTCATTTCTTTTCCTTTTACACAGGTGTCATTTGGCTTTTCTTCATTTTTCTTTTCAATTTTTAAACCTTCTCTTCTTTCTTTGTTCAATATTGTTGAACAATGCTCACGAGGGTGACGGTTTTCAAATACGGAGTTTTTAAAAATGTTATATTGCATATTAAGACAATGTGAAATTCAATATCAAACAGGAGAGACGGTATATACAATTGATATTGTTTATGTTTTCAGAGAGTACCTGTATCTGAGGTGGCTTTTCGTAAAGAAGGCATTTTTATGCCGAAACGCGCAGGTAGGGGTGGGTTTGGTGAGGGGAAGTTTGTGCCCTAATGTAGGGAAGGAATGCCCCCGCCATTGCTGGTTTACTAGAATCCGGCCATAATTGAGGTGCAGGGGCCTCTCACACTCCTGCCCCTCCCCACCACGTTGCACTACACCCCTGGAAAATGTCTTCAGACTATTCTCTTGGCCGTGCAGTGGTATGCCGTGCAGTGGTAAGCCGTGCAGTGGTATGCCATGCAGTGCGTTGCTGGGTAGTATCTGCTGGGTATGTTACCGGCCACTCTGGGTTCTTTATGATGTGCCATGGAGTCCTGGGTGATGGTTCAGGTACTGGGTGTTATGTGGGACTCTGATATGAAGTGCTGGGCAAAGTGTGTGCTGCTGGTTATTATCGCTGTGCTGCACAGTGCTTTGTATTCCGTAGGCTATGCAGTGGGTGTATGCTGCGCAGTGATTTGTATTCCATAGGCTATGCAGTGGTTGTGTACTGCTGGGTATTGTTGCTGTGCTGTGCAGTGCTTTGTATTCCATGGACTATGCAGTGGGTGTGTGCTGCTGGTTACTGTCACTGTGCTGCGCAGTGCTTTGTATTTCATAGGCTGTGCAGTGTGTGTGTGCTGCTGGTTATTGTCGTTGTGCAGTGCAGTGCTTTGTATTCCATAGGCTGTGCAGTGGGTGTGTTCTGCCGGTTACTGTCGCTGTGCTGCGCAGTGCTTCATATTCCATAGGCTGTGCAGTGGGTCTGTGCTGCTGGGTATTGTCGCTGTGCTGTGCAGTGCTTTGTATTCCATGGGCTATGCAGTGGGTGTGTGCTGCTGGTTATTGTTGCTGTGCTGTGCAGTGCTTTGTATTCCATAGACTATGCAGTGGGTGTGTGCCGCTGGTTATTGTCGCTGTGCAGAGATCTGAAAACACAGTGCGGCCTGAAAAGTAAGAGCTGTTTACTCGTCACGGAACAAACAAAATGGTCTATATGTCTACACTAGCAGAGCCTCTCACCTGTCACAGGTAGCAGAACTACCAACCACTCTTTGTTCTGTCGGTCTCCTGGAACCAGGGAACGTGGTATAAGAAAACCTCAGACAAAACTCTAGTGGGGTAGGCAAAGTGAGGGGAAGAAATGAATCACTACGTTCAGACAACCCACTACAAACCCAACATTCACAGGAGTTGGATTTGAAACCCCTGTCCCTCTTTTGCAGAACACCTCTGTAAGAATTACTACCACTTCTAAATGACACATACAAATGAGTTTGGATACTAACACCCCTAGTGTAGAACCTTTGAATGAATCACAGTTGCAGATGTTTCGCTACATCCATGTCCAATATCATGATTGGTATTTTAAAATTAGCTGCTCGGTGTGATGTTTGACCTAGTTACATCTTCGCACCCCAGTCGCTACATGATATTTGTAAACTGGTCTCAGCTAGACCTCTCTCCGTGGTGGTCCTTTTGCAGCAACTCGAGTTTGGTATGCTTCTGGTACAAAATAAATGATATCTAAAAACTCTCCACTACTTCTTGGTCTGGCTCATTAAGTACTTGGAAAAGCCTTGTCCTTTGTAACTCGAGGAGAAGAGTTGTGAGTTTGGCTTTAGGCCCAGTAAGTAGAGTGCAGAAGGGAATGGCATGGAAGAGCCCAGGGCTAAGCGAGATAAACTGGTAGGGCTTGGATCTTTCAGGGTCACTGAGAACGTAAGCTCTCAGCAGCTGTCACAGGGCATCCCAGGAAAATCAGATCCGCACCCTGATAAAACTGCCTTCTTATTTCTTAGCCTGTAAAGATTGCTGGTTGGAGTAAGACTTATAGTTGACAATGCAATGCGGTGTTTACATTTAAAGGTGTCCTTTGCACTAGCCAAAGTATATATTTTGCATGGTATGCAGCATTTAGAATTGTACCGTTTGTTCCACTGAGAGCCGATGGAGGACATTTAGTCCTGATGTAGTGTGTTTCTGCCTTCAAAATTGGACAAAGTGGTGTGTCTGGTTTTGAACTGTATTCAGGTTTGACGTTTTTTGGTGTGCACGTATAATGGATGCTGGCAACACTCCCTCTTGTTTTTATTAATTTGTCTGTTTTTATATGTTGTTAAGTAGAAACGGAAACACTTTCCATAAAATGCACATGGTTGTCTAGAATCCAAGTCCTCCACTCTGTTGCTGCCACTATCTTATGTTCTTACAATGTAGTAAACAATTTTATTTTTATGGTAGATAGTGCCACACTCATAAACAGGTCTACTAGCCAATATTGGGCTTTAATGGTACACTATTGGTTGCTAACTCTAGAGTGTACGTCTTACTTTTATTTAGATGCCAGCAGTTCTATGCTGCATACACAGAAGGTGAGAGAGTGAAAAAACTACATTGAAATCGGTTCCTACAGGATAATGTTTCAGAATTTGTACCGTTTATAAACTCTACAAACACCCTCCCCCATACTCATAAAAAAATTGACGCCATTCTCTGGTTCTCTATCTAAAATGATGTGAAATGAATTGCTCCATTTTGAGATGTGAATGTCTCTCACATGGTACACAGCAGTGCCCCCCCTGCCCTGAGTGCCCATTGAAATGTACAGCTGGTATCCCGGTGTCAGCTAATCTAGCTTATTCACAGAGGCTGTAATTGTGCCTGGCTAAGTCAGGTCTAGGGCCTGTCCTGTGGCCTTGGGGGTGAGGGGCGTTTGGCGCTTTCGGAGTGCCCTTATTGGGAGCATTGGATTACTGTTCCTATCTTGGGTATAGCACTTGATGCTGTGTCTTTAGAAAGATCAATAGTGTTGGAAGACCTTTTTATGTGTGTCACTGGGAGTGAGGCCATTTGTGTAAAAGTATGTGTATGCCCCGACCATTGGCTGGCATCATATATATCAAGTGTGTGCACATGTGAAGTGCTTATAAAGTATGTTCATGAACTGTATGTGTGTGAGCCTGAGTAATTGAGGCCACTATGATCCATTTTGGATACCCCTGGCATTGCATAACATAAGGTGGAGGTTGAGGACTGTCCTCCCACATAGTGGAGGTGTATTGACTGCATTCCTATAGCTGCTGGGGGAGGATATGCTGTCACTGAAGTGAGAAGGGTGCAAACAGGGCTACCTTTAGAAATTATGTGAGTCCTTTTGTTTGCAAAGAGCTGCTGATTATTCTTCATGAGCACTGCCATTTGGTGGAGAGGGGTGGAATAGTAGTCTCTGTTGTGAGAGGTTAGGAAGTTTGTAGGTTAGGCCCACCCTTTGTCGGTCCCTGATTACACTTTCAGTTGGTCTCATGACAGCCAGGTGCAGATCTCTTGTACCTCTTTAGGCCTCTGTTGTGGGTGCTCTAGATTGGAGACAGTTCAAGTGCTACTTGCTTTGAGAAGAATCACTTTGCACAAATGCTTTGTCTGTAGAGCAATCTGAGGAGAAAACTTGAAGGAAGGGCCACTCCAAACCAGTTCTACAGTTTGAGACAATGGATTAATATCAACGGTCTAGAAGTTGAATATAAAAATGGGACCCAACACACCCCACTTTGTTTCAGACCCAAGTCATATATGATTAGGAGTGCTTTGCAGAGAACTTAAAGAATTGCGGTGCAACCAGGGCTGGTGTCTGCCAGAGCTAAGAGTATATCATCAGAAGTGCACACTTTATGCTGCAGGACCTATGGATCAGCCCTAAAGTATCTAGAAGCCTGTCTTCTAGATCATTTACAATGCCAATAGCTGAAACTCGCATAAATGCGAGACCGATTGCATTGCAAATGCTTGTTTTACAAAGTTTGAGGTTTGCAAGGGATTCTGGGTAACAGACCCTGGTGAGAGCCACACATGCCACCCCATCCTGGATTTTCCCAGATGCCTAGTTTTTAAAAACGTACAGGTCTGCTAGGTTTCCCTAGCCGACTGAGCTAGGATC
Source organism: Calotriton arnoldi (assembly GCA_963921515.1). Lineage (NCBI taxonomy): Eukaryota > Metazoa > Chordata > Amphibia > Caudata > Salamandridae > Calotriton > Calotriton arnoldi. Next base: position 167,720 of record CAWUFW010016694.1, on the reverse strand, counting down.
CAAAATTCCCAGCTAGGCACGTTGCAAAAAAAGTGTTAGTTTGCAGGGGAAAAAATTTGATGTGTCCATGTTGCATTTTGGGCAGTTTCCTGTCACGGGCTGTAGGCCTACCCAAAAAAGTGAGGTGCTATTTTTATTGGGACCCTTGGGGTAATGCTAGGTGGAAAGCAATTTGTGGCTCCCCTCAGATTCCAGAACTTTCCATCACAGAAATGTGAGTAAAATGTTTTGTTTTTTTACAAATTTTGAGGTTTGCAAGTGAGTCTGGGTAACCGAACCTGGTTAGAGCCACACAATTCACCCCATCCTGGATTTCCCTGGGAGTCTAGTTTTCAGAAATGTACAGGTTTACTATGTTTCCCTAGGTGCCAGCTGAGCTAGGGCCCAAAATCCACAGCTAGGCACATTGCAAAAAAAGGGTCCGTTTTCAGTGGAAAAATGTGATGTGTCCACGTTGCATTTTGGGCCGCTTCATGTCGCGGGCAGTAGGTATGCCTACGCAAACAAGTGAGGTACCATTTTTATCAGGAGACTTAAGAGAGCACAGAATAGTAGAACAAGTGTTATTACCTATTGTCTTTCTATGCATTTTTGCCTTCCAAATATAAGACAGTGTGTAAAAAAGAAGTAATTACGAAAATGCCCTCTAATTCACATGTTAGTACGGTTACTCACAAATTCAGAGATGTGCAAATTATCACGGCTTCTATACTCCATACCTTGTTCCCATTTTGGAAATACATAAGTTTCATTGATGCCTATTTTTCACTCTTTATTTTTTACCAAATGAATTGCTTTATACATGGTACACAATGAAAAACAATTGCAAGGGTCAGTTCAGTTATTGGTTCTGGGTGCCTCAGGTTCTTGGTGAACCTACAAACCCTATATATCCCTGCTAACAGAAGGGTCCCTAGGATGTAATGGTATATTGCTTTAAAAAATCTGCCATAGTTTAAAGAAGTTACAGGTGAAAACGTAGACACAAATAGCAGTTTTTTTCAACTCAATTTTGATATTTCTTTATTTTAACTGTTATTTTCTGTAGGAAAACCTTGAAGGATCTAAAAAATGACCTCTTGCTGAATTCAATTTTTATTTTACATTTCAGAAATGTATAGCTTTCTGGGATCCATTTTTGGTTTCAGACCCATTTCTACCACTAACTGGAAGGAGGTTGAAGGCACAAAAAATAGAAACAATAGGCCATGTCCCAGTAAAATGCCAAACATGTGTAGAAACTATTGGTTTTCTGACCAAGTTCTGCCTGTTCCTGAAGGCTGTGAAGATGGTTATTTTAGCACCGCAAATCCTTAATTGATTCCACTTACAGGGAAAAAAAAGATGCTTTCTTCTGCAGCACTTCTTTCCTATTTTTCTAAAAAAAAAACAATTTGACCTGTATTTTAGCTAATTTATCAGTCCCCTCCAGGGTAATCCACAAATCCTGGATACTTTTAGAATTCTGAGGATGTTGGGAAAAAAGGACGCAAAATTTGGTGTGGATACCTTATGTGGACAAAAAGTTATGGCGGGTAAGCGTGAACTACCCCAAATGGCCACAAAAAAGGCTTAGCACAGGGGGAGGTCTAGCAGTGAAGGGGTTAAATCTTAAGTCTTTACACACCAAACCTGATCTGTCTACCTGCTCCAAATTGGAAATTATCACTTAATAAATGTAATAAGGAAACCCAATGTTATCGTACAGGACAGGTAGGCCTTGCAGTAGTGAAAAATGAATTTAAGAGTTTTTCACTACAAGGGGCCCTATTATGTAAAGGGAGCACTTTCCCTGTTTGTGCTTGGTGCTCCTTAGAACAGGTGCGCCGGACGCAAACAGGGAAAGTACGCCCTTTTACACGGAATGCGATGCCACCAGGGTAGCCGAATTCATATGAAAAATGCTCTGTGTTTTTATGAAATCAGGGGGTGCACTGATAGTGCCTCCTGAGAGCTTCTTTGCCTCTGCGCCCGCATCTGTAATACGGCATGGGTGCCGAGGCAAAGGGATTCCCTCATTTGCATGGGGTACGCCCCAATGCAAATGAGGATATGCCCTCTGAAGATAGTGCTGGCACTTTATGTGTGCCAGCGCTATTGGTATTACAGAAGGGGCCACACAAGCGTCTGCAGCCCCTTCCGTAATACCAAAGTGCTCCTAGGGCGCGCAAAGTGGGCGCAAACACCTGTTGTGCCCCCGGGGCACCTTGTGTAATACGGCCCCAGGATATATAAGTGAAAAAAGTACATGTCCAACTTTTTAAATAGATGGCACCCTGCCATTTGGGCTGTTCAGGTTGCACCCTAGGGGTGATGTGTATTCAAAAGGAAGGTATGGGCCCCGTAAAAGGTTTATTTTGCCAGGTCGAAATGGCAGTTTAAAACAGCACACACAGGCTGCAATGGCAGGCCTGAGAGGTGTTTTACAGGGCTACAGGGTGAGTGGCACAATGATTGCTGCAGGCCCACTAGTAGCAATTAATGTACAGGCCCTGGGTTTATGGGGTACCACTTTACTAGGGACTTGCAAGTAAATGAAATGGGCCAATTGAGTACAAGTCAGTTCTACCATGTTTAGCGGAGCGAGTACTAGCACTTTAGCACTGGTTACCAGTGATAAAGTGCACTGGGTCCTTAGGCCAACAAAAGCGAGATCAGCAAAAGTAGGAGGGGTGATGGCAAAAAGTTTGAGGGAAGACGACCCTAAGGCTGACAGGTCAAACACCTGGCTAAAGATGTTTTGCCAGGTCAAAATGGCAGTTTGAAACTGCTCCACAGGTTGTGTGGTAGGCCTGAGACATGTTTTATGTGCTACTGTAGTGAGTGGCAAAATGTGTGCTGCGGGCCCACTAGTAGCATTTACATTACAGGTCCAGGATACCTGTAGTATCATTTTCTATGGATTTACAAGTAAATTTAATCTACCAATTAATTGTAGGGCAATTTTACCAGTGCTTAATTTGAGCCGGTGCTTTCCGGTGCTGAGCACCGGCACTTAATTGGTTTCCGGTGCTGGGCACCGGCACCTAATTGTCAACACCACACTTAGGGCAGTCTGCCACAAGGTGGCGCTGCTCATGTAATTTAGAGATGAGCAGTATAACAGTTGTTTAGGCAAACAATATACATTAAAAAATTGCTAATACTTGCCTGCCCAGCCATTCCTTTAGCTTTGGGGACCTGGAATAATCTGAACTGTCGCATTTACATGCGAGAGAGATGGTTAGTAGTTGTTTTGGCAGCAATGACAAGGGCGATGGGTGGTGCAAGCTGCAGTAGCCTCCTGGTCAGAGCCCTGGCACTTAATATTTTACAAATTAAGCACTGAATTTTACAATGGTTTAGGGAGAGAGCACTTTAGCACTGATTAACAGTGGTAAAGTGCACAGAGTCTGGAAGCCAACAAAAACGAATTCAGCAAAAAAGGAGGGGTGAAGGCACAAAGTTTGGGGGTGTCCCTGCAGAGAGGACCAGGTTTAACAGCCACCATGACACTGCAGCCAACCTGCATTGCAGTTTTGGGGAAAGTATAAGGGCATTCACTGCACCATAGGGCTAAGTGGTCACCATCTCATCTCAGAATGAACCCCTCAGCTCACGATCCTTTTTCCATGATATCTTGAAATAGCAGCTCTGGACCATTGCTTTTTTAGCTTTACTTCATAGGATTGAATATTAATAACTTAGTAACTCGGTGCCCTGACGATTTTATTCTAACATTTATTAACATTTCCACCAATCTACACATAAAAGGGTTCATGCTTCCGGTGGTTCTTTAATTTTTTTCTGAAATATTATGACATTGCTTAATTATCTGAATGTGATAAAGAATTACTGCAAGTATGAAATACACAGTGATACCATGTATATCCTGCAGTTTGCAGTAAGAAGATTTGAGATGTCAACTCCATTTCCTCAGCGAAATGGCATTCATTTTGCTTTGAAACCATTGGCAGAGATTAATTGAGCCATATGGAAATGTTGCATTACTGTGACTGAAAATATGTGATATTGGAGAGTGTGTTGCCACTCAAACAAACTCCATTCCACTAGCAATTGGAAATAAAGAAGCATATTGAAGTGTCTTAGGCTCAGAAGATGGTACTACGTTTCCTACTTTAATTACTCAATTCAAATAGCTGTTTACATGTATTCTTTCAATCTCTGAAGGTCCTCCCCAAAGGCAGTCTTCATTGTTTTCTTTTTATGAATGAAAACCCCTACCGCACCACCCTGCTGATTAATAAGAATAAATATCAATTGAACATTTTTACAGTGTAACAACCTGTGGATTATTTTGTATGGGTCTCATTTCTGTCAGAGTAAGGGTCAGTTTTTAGAGCATAGGTGTACTTGTCATACAGTTTCTATGATATGTGTAACTTCGCATTTATATACGGATATTGTCCCTTGAGTATGCTTCACAGCATTGTAAGCTTTCAGCAAGATGTGTTTTCACTTTGATATGGGGTTTGTTTCGGTACAAACCTATTTTGTGGTTGGAAGTGTTTGAGACATCAATGTCTGACACTGTTCGTATTTGAGTATCCTGACCACCTCTTTTCCCCATGACTTCCAGTGTCTGTGTTTGTGGGTCCGGTATTAAGTCTTCCAGAACATATGTAATGCTTATATTTAATCTTTCACAAGAACCTTAAAGCATTTCCGTTACAATGAAAATGATGAGAGAGACTGGGGACATGAGCATTCCAGGATCCGTAACTGCATTAGGATGTGGCAGTTGCTTTGCAATTCACAAAAGTCTCATGGTCTTATTATAAGTTTCGCAGTCCTACAGCCCAAGAACCACATCTGCATCGTCCACTCCACCGCTGTGCCGGCGGTCTACCGGCCGCTGTTTACGTGTTGTGCAGTGTGAAATGCTGACCGTGGCCACGGCGGTCTACTCAGCGGGGCCATGGTGGTCTGAAATGTCGATGGCATGTCCAACGACGTAGTCCAGCTGCCGAGCATATTATGACTACACAGTCGTACTCGTGGTCTCACAGCAGTGCTCAGCAAACAGCACTTACCCAATGGTGGTCGGCCACCATGGTAGGTGCAAAAAACAATAAAATATTGATCATTGGATGGATTTAAAAACTACACACTTGATGTGCTTCGGCAAGTGGACATGCCTGGAAATCACATTATAAAATACACCCCACGCCTAACCAGCATCCTTTGCTTCTAAACTGCAGCACAGCAAGACATACAGCCATTTACTGCACTTTTTTGATAAGGCACCCCTTTTTAGCTCTATCACTTGTTTGTTCTTCATCCACATACTCACTCACATTTTTGTATTTTTCACCATGTCTGCCAAAACACCTAGCTTCATTGAGCAAGAGTGGACAGTCATGGTGGATAAAATCATTACAGTGGAGTAACACATTTTTGGGTCCCACGTCCAGCAGACTCCTTTCAATAGGAAAATAGAAATGAAGGACAGGATTGCCAACAGACTGAATGCTGTTGGTAACACCCTGCACATACAGGGAGATGTTAGGAAGAGGTGGAGCAACTTCCGGCTGAAGGTCCATGCCAAGTACAACAACCACCAGCTGGAGTCACAAAGGACTGGCGGTGGCCCTCCCAGCGCACCATTGCAACTCATACCCTGGGGAAAGAAGGACTTGGCCATCCTGCATACTGAGGGCTTGTCAGCAATAGAGGGGGTAGTGCACTCTGGTAAGTTACACTTCAACAACTGCCACAATATCACAATGTCCTGTTTGCTTTCAACTCTTCTTTTCCTGATCTGTTCTCTATCTACTTTCCTAATGTGCAACACTCAAAGTATCTGAGATGTTGGTTTGTCTGTGGCAATGTGCATTGTAGTATATAAGGCCACATGTATCCAACTCCAGGACATGCCACATGTTTCAATGCTGTCTATAAGTTCATTACAATATCTATCCAGGTCCCATGATATGTGTGCAAATGTTAATGTATGGACTATCCCAAATGCATGTTGCCAACAGCTATGGAATACTGATTGTTGGTCAAGTGTTGATAAAGTGACATTGAAGTGACTACAACTACCATGAGGTCTTGTAATTGGAACTCTGACCAAGATGCTACACTCCTGTTGCCCCTTCTCACTTGTCTCCCTTGTCACTACTGATGTTAATTGTTCATGCAGCTTACCACTACTCAAGTGTTGCTAAAGTGACATTGAGCTGACTACCACTGCCGTGAGGCCTTGTCACTCCTACTCTGAACAAGATGCTACACTCATGTTGCCCCTTCTCACTTGTCTGCCATGTCACTACTGATGTTAACTGTTCATGGAGCTTACCTTTTCTCTCATGTGCCCCTTCTCACTTATCTCCCATATCACTACTGATGTTAAGTGTTCATGCAGCTTACCATTACTCAAGTGTTGCTAAAGTGAGACTGAAGTGACTACCACTACCATGAGGCTTTGTGATTGGAACTCTGTCCAAGATGCTACACTCCTGTCGCCCCTTCTCACTTGTCTCCCATGTCACTTCTGATTTTAACTGTTCATGCACTGTGCAATGTACAGACACTGCTCCACTCACATATACATATGGATACTTTGCTTGAAGGTGCCCTGGACCCATCAACTCAAACTAATGATGGCATCAGTGACACCATATGAACAGTGTACCCCTAAGATATGTCAGCCATTAAGGAAACTCAACTGATCAGCAGTGCCAGGTGACCCTTGACTATGTACTTCTCACATGATGAACAATGCTAAATAGATAACCAAGCTGGGAGTTTGCCTGTATTAGACACAAGTAGGCCTTGGAATGGACAAATACACATGTTAGGACCACATTGTGTTTGTAGCAGAGTTTTGGAGATGTCAGGTCTATCCCTAAAGCCTAAATGCCGCATATCTGCACAGCTAATGGGATGATGAAATCTACTACATCTATTGAATGTCTACAAATGTCTAGTAACCAAATTTAACTCCACGCAAATAAATGACAATACTAATCTCTATCTATTTTGTTCCATTCTAGGTCCCAAGTTACCCTGACACAAACAACGCCGATGTAGATACATCACTTCCAACATTAACAATGTGTTCCAATTCTCAACAGGATGATCCACCACTGCACCTGCACAGAGGTTGGAAACTGAACAGAGTACCTCTCCCTCACAGGACGAAGCCCTCAGCGATGACAACACTCCTGAAGAGGTGGAATTGGATGATGGTCCTGGGCCATCTGGACAGCCTGGGAAAACGCCAACAGTAGAGCTCACTGGGCCCACTACAACACCTCCCACTACCGCTGAAACATTACAGCCAACCACGGCCCTCCAAACCTGTGCACTTAGCACAGTCAGTCCCATCCTGTGCCCCCCCATACCTGAAATCTTTGATGGCTAACACAACCCAAGTCATGGAGGAACCAGGACCCAGTGGGAGGGTGCAGTCTGCATCAAGGGCACAGGGTCGTGGGAGTAGGTATAGTAGTAGGGTAACTGTGGGACAGAGTTATCCCACTGAGGCCACAGTCAACCAGGCTGCCATCAACCAAGTCTTGGGAGTCTACCAGGCCTCCCAAAGTGTCATGGGCCAGGTAGTTGTCAAAATCCAGGAAATTAAGGAGCTGCACCGAGACACATACCGGGAGGTTGCTGACATCCCGACAGAGGTGGCCTGCATCCACACCGAGGTGGCCAGCCTCTGCACCGAGGTATCCTCCCTGGTTGAAGTTCTGCAGGACAGTAACACCAACCTCTGTAGGGCTTTTCCACCTGCATCCACCCCTTCCTGTGGTCCAAGTTCATCCCCACCATCAACATCTGCAGCAGCCACAAAAAGGGTGGCCCTCTCAGAGAACAACACGCCTGGAAGTGCCACTGTCGCAGCAGCTCTAGATCCCCCCTCTGGCAAAAAGAAGAGGGGAGGTCCATCAAAAACCCCAGGAGCTCAGGATGGCAAGAGACCCACCACCATCAGTATTAAACCTCAACCTTAATGTCCTCAAGTGTGTGCTACACATTCCCTTTGTTGGACTATTCCTGCCCACTTTTCCATATCTGATGGGAGGAGTATGTTGGACTTTGGACTCAAGACCATTTGGACTCTACTACAATGGTTTCTTCCACCATGGCTGAAGACTTTACTTATTGTTTGCACTGTTTAATTTCATGTTCATTATTTGGCCTTGTTCACTTCATTAAAAACACATGTCACCAAAGCATTGTCTCCTGTTGTCATTCTAACACATATAAGAATGGGAATGTACTACCAAGTGAACTGGCAATGTCAAAACTAGGGGTTACAGGAAGCATGGATATGTTGTATGTAAGTAACTTACAACTCAGGATCACTACCATGTCATAACAACGCATATGTGGCTGGGCTCAGAGCATCTTTATTTTATTGTTCAAATCATAGGCTGATATGATGTCAGAAACATAGCAAATAATACATGACTCAGAAAGTCTGGGTCAGTGATCACATCATCACTTGCAGACTTTCACAACATGGAAGGAGTGATACATCTGACAATATCCTACACAATATGCAACAATCAGTTTGGCCTACATTATCAGCTGGAGCCATATTGTCTACCTCATAAAAGGAATCCTACATCAAATACACAGCCATGTATCAGTACGACAGTTTCTGACCACAGGGTCATTTCCATCCAATGGTACTAGCATCTGGCGGAAAGTCACAATCAAATGTTAGTGATGTGCTACAAGCACTTTGAGCTACAATAAGGAGACACATCAACAGCTACATACACCTCATAGACAATGAGGAACTAGCCAAGGTGAAGGCAGGATAGCATGAACTGGGTACAACACAACATTGTGTTGGATCACACATATTTCATTAGGACCAACACACCATAAAGAACAAGTCCATTGGAAGCCAGGAAACTTCCATACTATTGCTGTGCACGCTGCCTTGGTACTGGCTTTGCACACCCAAACTCTGTGACAGACATTCCCAGGAACAATCCATGTCCACTTTGTACATCTGAACAGCATCATATACCTGCTAATGTCACAACTCTGATATGTCCACATGAAAATGACATGGTGAAGGTACCTAAAACAGACCAACACAGATAGATTATCTAGGTAAACATGCATATGACACACATCACATTATCCGCTTCAGGAGAATACAGTCCAAAACAACATGTCAGCTGAACAAAGCTACACCTACAAAACAAAGACCTTTGTCAAGATCCTGCCAGACCCATTTATTCCTAGTAAGTAGCATCAACATCCTCCTCAGAACATCACTTCAAGAGTTGCAAGATTTGTCAAAGTCATCAAATCTAACACCAAATTTGCACTCAGGAGAAGTAGTTCTGGATGAGATCCTGGCGTAAGTCAGCTCCTTCCTCTTCACCACTATGATCATCTTCATCTGGCATTCCAGGGCCCCCACCCGAAGGGCCTTCATCATCTGTGATGTAAGGGATATTCAGTTGCAGTCCAATGCTGTGGAATATGCAGCAGGCCACAGTGATCCTACGCATCTTCCCGGGTGAGTAGAGGAGGACTCCCCCAGTTCAATCTAGACATCTGAATATGGCTTTCAGGAGACAAAAGCCCTCTCCACAGGCCACCGTGTCCTTCCATGGGCCTCATTGAAGTGGACTTACCCTGATGTTGTAGGATTCCTCTGCAGGGCCAACAACCATGGTTGGTTGGGATACGCTGAGTCTCTTAAATGAAAGATAGACAGAAGGGCAACATTTAGTTACACAATTTTAGATCATACTACCTGACATTTCCCACACAAAGTTAGGACAGATCACACTCACCTACAACGCAGGCCCTCTCCGGTAGTAGGTGTGACATCAGCTGGAGTATGCTGCTGTTCCGCAGTACATAGGCATCATGGGCAGATCCTGGAAACCAGGCATAGACGTTTGAGATGTACAAATCAGCTAGGCAGACAACTTGAATGTTGATAGAATTATTGTGTTTCCTGTTCTGGTAGACTTGCTCCCTGTCGTGTGGTGGTACTATGCCAATATGGGTGCCATCGATAGATCCAATCACATGTGTCCAAATACATAGAAATCCGCTTTCACAGTGGATACATCCTCCCATGTGGGCAACTGGATGTAGCTGCCCACGTGTCTTAACATTGCTGTAAGCACCTCTGTGAGGACCCGACTGAACATCGGTTGTGACATTCCACCAGAAATAGCAGCAGTGAATTGAAAGGAGCCTGTGCCCAAAAAATGCAAAACTGACATGTTTCACTATTGGGGGTATTGATGTAGAATTATTTTTGTGAGGTAGGAGGTCAGGCTCCAACTGATGACATAAATCCAAGATTGTTTGCCTACTTAAACGAAATTTGGTGATGATGTGACATTCTTCCATGGTGTGTAGGTCTGGGGATGGGTGGTACACAGGTGGCTGGCATCTCTCCCAGGGTACCTATGTAAGGAGCAATACAAAAGATATATAGTGGTCACAGTGTACAGAGTGACATTTGAGTAAGGCAAAAGGCATGTGTCTGAACATAAATGCTTTATGAAGCATTACACATATCACATTTTTTTCATTGTACAATTCTTGAACATCTACCTGTCGTCCCCAAGGTGGCATTCACAGGTCTGTAACTGAACTGGACACATCATAAACTGTGAAAAATTTAAATTTCCACAATGATGAGGCTAGCAGCACATGTAATGTGAAAATACTGCCAACTGCAGTGTACAGTGCGCAGAAAACATTTGCCCTATGTACAGTTTTCCCAGCCACTAACATGGCGGCAGCCTGACCTCGCTAATAGGACATGTCGAGCGTTGGTCGCCGGTGGTAGTCGACTGCATGGTAGGGAGTGGCATGCACAGAAGTCACAGCCATTGCCTAACATTAGGGATAGTGGCGTACGCTGCCAAATGGCTGTGTGCGCCAACGCTGTTGACCGCGTATGTGGCATTGGAAAATAGCTCACTTGCCTCCTGACACTGCTGCTATCTAGACCTCCTCCATTTTTGCTGCTGTTTTTCACCACTGGGAGCTTACATGGCATGAACTACAGGGAATAGGGCCAGTCCTTTCACTCCAGAGGAGCTGGACACCCTTGAAGATAAGGTCCTTCTCCTGTAATCTCAGCTCTATGGCTTACCAGAGGAACAGGTAAATATTTAAAAAACAGTTATTCACTCTGTTCAACTTCTTCCTTTTGATCCCCTAGGCTGCAATGTGGCTCCAAGTATAGTAGCTACAATGAGTTCTCAAGTTACATCATGGAATATGTGAATTGTTATGTGTGGGTTCACACCATGAGCCATGCCTGTAAAGTGTTAGATGCTTTAGAGGATGATGTTAGCCAGGTGTACCATTCGAGTGATCACTCAGCCCATGCCAGACTTTGAAAAACTGTTGTCTAGGAGGTAGATATACCTCAGAGACCCCTTCAGAGTGCCAAACAACCATATGATCACACATGGAATGGCCTGAAGTTTGACGTTTGTGTAGTGATTTTGATGGAAATGTGATGTTCATGTGGTATAAGTAGCCTCATCCTGCAGAGAGCAAGGCCTGACATTGATATGTGGGCAGTCTGGGCCATGGCCCAGCCTGGGCCAGAGTTACTGTGGTAGGAGACCTGATGCACAGAGTACGGTCCCACTAGACCTGCTGATTCAAGGATGTTTCACAGAAAGAGTGATCTGTCCCACTTGTAGCCCTGATAGCCGTCATCTGTATAATTTTAGGCATGGTCAGTGATGTCATCTCCTGACCTGATACTTCATTCCTTTGAAACACAGTGCCATTGTGTATCTGTCAACAATGATTGTCCCTTTACTTGCACAAGTGTGTTGACACTTTGCTAATAGTGTTGCTTTTACTTTGAAGGCCTATTGCACATATGAGACATGAAAAGTGTAGATACTGGATTACTTTTGAAGAGCTTTTGAAATGTGATTCATCAGCTTGGCTACAATATATCCTATCACACAACACATACAATGATATGTTTATTGTCATCACTATTCCAGTGCCTTATGTGGGAAAAGGGGTGTCCTATGATGGGAGTACAATCAACACAAACTTAATATGCCTTATTAGGATATTCAAATAAGTAGTCCACATGTCCACACAGCCCCCAGAGAGGTAGCTCTGAGTGTTACACATACTACCCTTACCTTGTGACCTTAGTGTTAGGAAATAGTCTATACTATGCTTCTTGCCTTAAGGACCATCATTGAAATGCTGCATCATTGAAAAGGGGCTGGCAGGAAAGGTGTCTGGTCAGTCATGCACAGGTAGTGTACCCTTGAGAAGGTCCGAATGGTGTGTTTTGGGTCATGGTGCCTCACATCACATTCCATGTAGGATGGGCCTAGCCTAAATGATGTTAGTTGGATAGCTCAGTCAGTGTAGGTCATGACCAGGGTTGAGGTTTGTCATCAGATGACCACAAAATGGCATATCCATGTTCAAGTTGTGCTTAACATGTGACATGGGCACATGTAATATGTTGACTCTTGATGAAGGATTGTGCTGCATGTCAACGTGATGCATATAGAGCTGACATTCTCCTAAACTTCCAGTTACAATCTGTTTCTACATGTATTCTATCCATACAGGTCAACACCCACCAGAAGAAGGCCATTTGGAGAACCATCACCCGGGAGGTGTGGACCGTGGGGGGTCTACAACCGATGTAGTGCCCACTGCCGGAAGAGGTGGGAAGACCTGTGGCGCTGAACCCACAAGATTACAGAGGTCCAGCTGTGGATGTCCTCCCAACATGGAAGGGGCGTGCGCCGGACCCTGACCCCCCTGGTGACCTGGATCCTGGCAATGGCCTACCCGGACCTTGATGGGCAGTTGAGGGCCCAACAGCAGCACCAAGGGGGTGAGTCATGGCCAGAGACAGACATGTCGCTCTGCCAACTTTGTGTGTTACAGTCAGGCATGTCCAAACCAAGATTAGTGGAGGGTCATGTGCCACACACAAGTAGAGTAATTGTTAGTGTAAGTGTGGTAGTAGGTGCATGCTGCTTTGTTGTGGCTATTGTCTTTCTGACCTGGAAGACAACAGAGCCCTGTTGACATCCAATCCTCTCCTTTTGAACACCTGGCTGAATGAAGTGAGTAATCATCTCAAGTTCTCAATAAATCTGGGTGACAACACTTAGGCAACTTGTCTTGCTTGTGTGAGGAGTGATGTACCATCACTACTGTCTCTCATTTGATGGTGGCCCTATTGCATGTCACTTGGCATAGAGTGCTGAGTACATCCAGTGACTGTGCAACAGTTCCCACTGGTAAGTACTGGTCATTCAGTGAAATGAGTGTACAAACATCACTGGTGCCATCAGCATTAGTGCCTACATGTTGGTCAGGGTGCATTTGGCAGATGATGGTTCATCTGCAATAGTGTTCCTAAACAGTCATTCACTGACTGGTAACATGCATGAGTGAGTGAGATGTAGAACTGTGGGGATCCTATGTGAGTTTCTACACTGATCCTCACAAGGCAATCTGAGTATGAAATACCAAAGAGTAGTGTGATGTGCCGGCCCTTGGTGACTCTAGTGATCCCACACCTACATGTCATAGATGTTCAGGGACACCCAAATTCTCCAAAGGTGTATTGCCTTGTGGATATTCAATCTCGTCATCACCTGTACCAAGCAGGACTGGGGATATTCACATGGCTATAAGGAGTGTTGTGCTGTGTGATTTTGGAGTATCTAACCCTCAAATGTTAGGATCTCCTAGTTTTCTGGGACCTTTATCGGTTAAATGTGATACGTAGCTAAACTACATGTGTAGAAATTTCAATTTTCTTTTCAGGTTGTGGTCAAATGATCTAATTTTGAGTCCAAGTGTCATCAGTGTGCAATGAGCATTTGCAAGTGAAATGGTGTCTACCACAACAGTAGTTGATAGTACATTGGTGTTGAACTTCACCTTCATGACATCATGATGTGTTTATGAGGGATATGTAGATCTGTTGGACTCTGGGCCTTGTGTAAATCTCAATTTTGTATCCATCCTATTTGGTTGCATCTCTTTACAATGGTACACAACAAGTGCCAAAGTATGCAAGTTGATGAACAATGTGAGTATGGACATAAGCATGGAGTATGGGAAATTCCATCCATGCATTTGGCCCAGTCTGGGGTTTCTGGGGTTCTGGTATGAGTTGAGCCAACTGTTTGCAGGTTATGTGGCATTCATGCATGTACTCATGCTACCTTGGAAGCCTATGGAGTGAACCAGGAAGGTGGTGTGATTTGTGGAATTCTTTATTGTTTTCTGGTGATTTGTGGTGGTGAGGTGTGGAAATAAAATTGCAATAACCCAACTTTTCATTTCGGGAACATCCAGGGCAAGTGGAGGAGATGGAGCCAACGTCAGTGGGGACACAGCTGGTCACTGCAGTTCCGGATCTGCTACATCAGACACAGAGTGACCGGGGGTGAGGAGTGCCCCGGAGGAGAACCTCAACATCTTATTATCATCTGAGTCATCCTCCGGTGGACACTGCGAAGTAGTAACGGACCCAACAGTATCAGTTCCGTTATCCATGTCTGCCAACCCCAGTTCCAATGACACCCTCCCTGTTGTCCCCCCACAAGTTGGCCGTTCCAGCTCCCTGAAGAGGGGAGGGCTGTCCTTCACTGCAGGCACATCAGCCCCTGCCCTGTTAGCCCTGCTGCCCTGAGTGAGGAAGCTATTGACCTCCTCAGGAGCATCTCTGTGGGTCAGACTGCAGTACTGAATGCCATCCAGGGGTAAACACCCAGATGACCCATGTGGTAGCCTTCCTAGAAGGCATTCACACTGGCATATGTGTCCTACAGAGATCTTTTCAGGCTCTGGCCTCCTCCCTTATGGCAGCCCTCTACCCTTCCCAACCTTCCACCCCCCTCCTTCACCTTCCCCATCCACATTCCCTCCTCCCAATCCTATCCAAAGCACACGCACACCTAAGCGTGCACACACTCCAACAGACCCAAGCACCACAAACAAACCCAAGACATCCAAGAAACTCACACATGCATGAACACAGAGACACTCATCTCCCTCATCACCCCCGCATACCCACAGGCACCACAGCATCTCACACTGACCTCTCCACAGACACACCCATACCCACAGACATCACAGCAACAATTACACACCCCTCCACAATACCCAGCACATCCTCAACACTCCCCCAAAAAAGCATACTCTCACAGTCACCCACACAACAGCCACCATCACAACACACACTGCAAACAGCAGACCCCCCACACGTTTCCACTCCGTCTTCCTCCCAATCCGAACTCCTTTCCAAACACTCTACCCGTTTTCCCTGTGAATCTCCATTGTTTGTCCTTGCCCTTACCCCTGTGACACCTGACCCCCTCTCAGAGTCCCTAAAACCTCTTCCACACCCAAACCCATCCCTTCCACTTCCCACTCCACCCCTGAAAAACAGCCTCCCCATCCCCCTGAACCCAGCCCAAAAAAGAAAAAAAAACTCCCAA
Organism: Calotriton arnoldi; assembly: GCA_963921515.1. Taxonomy (NCBI): domain Eukaryota; kingdom Metazoa; phylum Chordata; class Amphibia; order Caudata; family Salamandridae; genus Calotriton; species Calotriton arnoldi. Next base: position 152,253 of record CAWUFW010016694.1, on the reverse strand, counting down.
ACCAAAACCCAGCCCCAAAAATCCCAAGCCTAAGAAGCCCACTCCCAAAGATAAACCCATCCCTCCCTAAACCTTTGACTCAACGCCCATTCCCAAGTACCATCTTGGAGGTAACTGCTGTGCCCAATAGATGCCCCCTTTTTGAGGAGTTTTCCTGGAAGTGTCAGATAGTGCAAGTGTTTTGGCACAGCATTTTGCTCTGACACATTTTACACATTATGGACTGGCCATTGGCCTATGTTTGATTTGATTTTAAAAAAAATCATGCATTTATTAATACTTTCATAGTTTTGTAGACAATGGTCCTGACATTACTTTTCTGACCTTTTGATGTTGTTGTATAGTTAGTGATGTGTAAGTAAATTTTTGTGTATCTCATCCCTGATTGCTGATTCAGTTGAAGTGGTTTGTATAATGTGCCCTTGAAGACAGTGCTGGAGTCAGACAGGACAAGGGTCTATTTTGGATTGCAGTCTATGTGGGTTGACATCCAGATGGGGCAGACATTGCGTTGACTGGCATGTTATGTGGGCGGTGAGTATTTCATCTTGTCCTGGCCACTATCCCCATCATTTAGCTTGCCCTTCTTCCTATGATGTATTTTGGGTATGTGTTAGGTGTGTTTTTGGTAGATATTTTTGTATCAACACATGGAGGATGTCAGCTTGTCATCCCTTTAGGTAGTTCTGCATGAACATGTGTCCATTTTGCCGTGTGTAGCTTATACCTACTTCATCTAGATGTGGGCCACATCATGTAAGTGCTGTGTTTGCATTCCTAAGTTGTGCTTACCCATTGCCTACACACGCATGGAACTTGGTTATGAAACTGGTTGTCCATGATATACTTCAGTTCCCAGGTCCAGTGCACATTGAGATTGTCAGGCATGTACAAACTGTAGTGTGGTCCAGGACCCCAGCCTTTGAGGTTTCCCCCTGATAAAGAGGCATAACTATCCTGCAGAGAGAGTTTCCATTGTGCCATTCAAATGGTTTTCCCACTGATTCTATGTACTCCGATTGAGTGACATTGCCTTTTCATGGGGGCAACGTGTGAGAGTCTACTACAGAGTTGTAGCAGAGAAGGTTTGTGCGACTTTACCGACACATCCGCACAAATGTTTCTTTAAAATCAAAACAGAACCTGAGGTGTGCAATCATGTGAGTGTGTCACATTCACTATAGCATCTTAGTTAGAGTTATAATGTCAAGGTCTTATGGTAGTGCTAGTCACTTCAATATCACTTTAGCAACACTTGAGAAATGGTAAGCTGCATGTACAAGTAACATCAACAGTGACATGGGAGGCAAGTGAGAAGGGGCAAGAGGAATGTAGCATCTTGGCCAGAGTTCCAATCACAAGGCCTCATGGTAGTGGTAATCACTTAAGCCTCACTTTAGCAACACTTGAGTAATGGTAAGCTGCATGAGCAGGTAACATCAGTAGTTACATGGGAGACAAATAAGAAGGGACGCGAGGAGTGTAGCATCTTGGTTAGAGTTTCATTCACAAGGCCTCATGGTAGTTGTAGTTAGTTCAATGTCACTTTAGCAACACTTGACAAATGATAACCTGCATTATAAGGGGAGATCTATGGTAACATTGGAGACAAATGAGAAAGGGCTAACGTTATGTGTGTCAAGAGATTAAAAGGTGTGATCTTGTTGAGGAGTTGTGTTGTGGAACACAAATTAATGCACACATCACTATTACTGTATATAATTTGCTGACACGTGTCCATTTGTGTACAGTGTGCTTATTCAGTACCAGAGTTTTGGTCTAGGAGGCCATCCAACAGTTGTATTTTGTATGATTGATGAGACACAATCCCAGACAGGGTCCCTGTATACATGTAAATAACTTTGTAACCCCACCTCCCTTGACTGGTCCATGGTGGTGCATCATTTTGCTGAGGAGTGTATGGCAACAGGAGGTTGTCTGACTTACCGCCGATTTTGTCCGCGACGGACTGGGTTTTAAAGGTGGTCAAGGAGGTAGAGCAGCGGCAGGATGAGCATGATGGGCTCCATGTCGCTAGAAGAGGAGTAGAGGCGAATAAAGGTGAGTTTCGGCCTTTTATCCCTCCCTTTCTGCTGTCTCAGATGTGGTGGTTGGACCGCCATGGCCACGCCAGCTGTGAGGCAACCCGTAATTGGGCGGGCGGTTTCACTGGCAGTCAGAGCATCCCACGGCCTCATAGGGCCGCTCCGTGACCGTTGCAGCCGGAGATGGCTGGCGGTGTCAGTGGTTGGGCAGCGGTCTTTGCAAAGCCAATACGGACAACTCATAATACGGTGGTCGGACCGCCGAGCTCACCACGCTCAGACTTCCACTGCTGAAATGGTGGTCCACAGACCACCAAATTCATAATAAGGCTCTCAGTAAGTGCACCACCACTAAGCTCTATGCCTAGCTGTCATGCCCTCTCTAAGGCAGCAGAGGATAAATGTCAACCTTTCAAGACAAAATTGAGGGTGACAGTTGTGCAGTTTTGCTAACATACTAGGCAGGTCACAGAGATTGTTGCTATGATAGAAGTTTAGTTACAAAGGTGCATTTTAAAGGCACACTAGATAAGTAACTTAGGTCAGATCTGGATTTAATTCAAACATCTACTTGCAAAGTAGTTGGGTGGTTTACAATCTGTGAGGCCGATTCACAGAACTAATCTGAGATAAAATCCTAAACTTACTACTTTTGGTATTCACAGAAGGCATTTAGTAGTAGTAAAGTTAGGACTCCTAATTTTACTACTACTAAACTGAGACGAAATCCTAACTTTACGACTTTCGGTATTCACAAAAGGCATTTAGTAGTAGTAAAGTTAGGAGTCCTAACTTTACTACTACTAAATGCCTTCTGTGAATACCAAAAGTATTAAGTTTAGGATTTTATCTCAGTTTAGTAGTAGTAAAGTTAGGAGTCCTAACTTTACTACAAATAAATGCCTTCTGTGAATACCAAAAGTAGTAAGTTTAGGATTTTATCTCAGATTAGTTCTGTGAATCGCCCCTAGGATATTTTTGTAACTATTGAGAACCTGTGCAATCTAAAGAACAATTGACCTATACACTTAATAAGAAATGACAAGCCTCAAAGATGACAGAGTTTTACTGAAATATCAAATTAAAACTATTGTGTTATCACAAAATATTTACATTTGCATCCTGATTACTAAGCTGTTGATGTTTTAGACATCGCAAGTAAGAATAATGTATTTTAGTGTCTCATATAACATAATTTAAAAAATATATATATTCGTATATATTATCAATGTGTTAAATACCTTTTATTATATTATTGTTATATTTATATTTTATTTATTTGTTATTTAAAATGGTTAAATGATTTAGGAGCAGAATGTTGTTTTTATAGAGGCATGAGGGTAGTATTTTTTACATGTTGTTATTATGAGGTTTTTAATACAAAAAATATTTTTAAACAAATATTCAAACATTGCACTAGTTGTTTAAGGTCCGTTATTAAGTTATGTTTTTAATGTGACATATAGGGCAAAGATGGGGAGGTTTTTATCATTTATTTTGTGAGTTATTTAAATTTGATTTTGAAAGCTATATTTTTTACAAAATATCACTGAAAAATATTTTTGAATATTTAAATATTTATTCTTTATTTTTCAGTATTTTACATGTTTGTCAATAAAAGAAAATTTCTTTTTTAAATATTTGATCTGATCTTGATTTATTTTATATATTTGCAATTTTTTATTTAGGTTGTAGATAATTTTAAATATTCCAATATTTCTTTATTTGTTTTAACAAAGAATGTTCAATTAAAATCCTGATGTTATTTTCATATTATAATAATTGAAATTGTATGTATATATTGAACACCATACTTGAAACATTTAGAAAAAGTAATAAATAATTTCAATTTTGTAAAAATATTTTATTACATTTTTATTTTAATATTGTTTATTATAAATATTAATAAAAAAAAAATTCATATACATTTGCAATTTCTTTAATGGTTTTACCATTTAAATATATTTAAATGCTTATCATTTTATTAATATAATTCAAAGATAAAATATTTCTTCAATGTGGCTTAGATTGTGATAGGAATTTAAAATGCCCTCTTTAAAGTCCAACACATTCCCCCGTGTAGCTTACATTGGTATTGGATTAGTAAGCCTACTCCACTCAAAGTCTAACACTTTCCACAGTGTGGTTTAGATTGGAGTGGAATGATAAATCTACCACTCTCAAACTCCATCACTTTCCCCAGTGTGGCTTAGTTTGGTGTGGGAATGTTAAATCTACCCCCTCAAAGTACAACACTTTCCCCAACGTGGTATAGATTGGACTGAGACTAGTAAATCTATCCCCTCAAACAAGAACAATTTCCCCAATGAGGCTTAGATTGAAGTGGGAATAGTAAATCTACTGTGATGCTACCTTAAAAATAAAACTTTTTTTAACTAAACCAATGTCTCATACTTTTAATAAAATTATATTACACATTTACCGTTCACACTACAACCTAAAATACATTGGAGAAAGTATTGGACTTTGGGGGTCAAAGTCTAATATTTTCCCCAATGTGGTTTAGGCTGTAGTGCAAATAGTAACTGTGTAGTTTCATTCTGATAAAATCATGAGCTATTGGCTTGGTAAAGTAAGTTATATTTATAGAGTAGTAGCACAGTTTTTTTACAAATACACAATTACATTTTTGAAACATCTTTCAAATGTTTTAGTTTGTATTTTTTTATCTTATGATTTAATAATTATTTTCACAAATGTTCTTTCTTACAAACATTTTTGCCTATTGTTTTATATTTTTTTAACAAGTTTATATTTTTAGTAAATACTTTACATATCTGTTTTCATTTTTTACATAATGTCAAATTTTTATGTCATTTTAATTCAATGTTAAGGGGCCGATTCCGATCTCGGCCGGTAGGGCTCTGAATCGGATTCGGCTTAACCGGATCCGATTCGGAGCCCTATTTCCCGACCGATCCGTACGCGCGTCTGGGCGAGCGAGTACGATGCGTATTTGCCGACCGACTCGTCCGGGCGTCCCGACCGCTCCGACCGACTCGATCCCGGGTCGAACTGCACCGACCGACTCGCACGGACACGACTCGCAACGCGCAATGGAGACGTTCCCCGGCTGGGTAAGTACGATGCGCGCCGCGAGCAGTCCGACCGAGCCGCGCACTCCGGCTCGAAAGAGCTGTCGGAGCCGTACTTTGGGGGTTCGTGTCGGACCCCCCTGTACGCGTAGCCGCGCGAGTCGCACACGGGGGGACCCATGGGTCCCACCTACCTGTGCGTGTACGGCGCGAATCGCTTCGCCGCGTACACGCTGTAGGGGCGCACTTGTCCGCATCGCACCCATTGAGTCAATGGGAGCCCGCGTACGCGTTGTACGACAGGCTCCCATTGACTTCAATGGGAGTCCGACCGACTCGGAGTCCGATGGCATACGTGCGCATCGTACTCGTTCGGTCGGACTGCACGGGTCCGATTCGGTCGGAAATCTCTCCGGGTCCGGCTCGGTCGGAGAGATTTCCGGCCCGAATCGGAATCGGCCCCTCAGTATTAAGCAGAGGACATATTTTTAACAGACAATTTTTTTAAAGATTTTTGCAAGTTTGTTTATTTTGCATATATTATTAAGTACTTTAAATTTATAACTTTAAGTTGTTAAGTACCTTTTAAAAATGTCCACAATTTTAATTGATACATTTTTACATATATACAAAAAAGTGAATATTTTTTCAAACTTTTTTTAGTTGATGCAAAATTAAGTTTAAACAATAATGTATTATACTATATTGGTTTCTCTGGAGTTTTAGTCTTTTTTATGGTCATTAGGAGACCAAGGGCATCATTGCGATGCCGGTCAAACTCTCGTCCGACCGGCACCATAGAGGAAGAGGGACGGCCCGACAAGGAGTCGGCAGTCGCCCTGCCCTTATTGCAAGGTGACCGCCGTCACGGCAGTCACAAAGTGTATATTTTCTACTGTGGCTTGTGCTGCAGGCTTTTAAATACACTTTAAAAACATCCCTGCACTGTGTGGCAGTCACCATGTGGTGCCTGCAACACGGCGCAGGGATGTTGCCAGGACCCCTAGCGGAGGGCCAGAGGGGGAAGGTACCCAGTAGGAGCCCCCAAAGTCACTTTCCACCTGTCTTTTCATGGTGGGTGAAGCGGCATGAAACGGCAGGCGGAAAGAGACATTCTAATCCCTATGGTGGTGCCTGAGAAGGCAGCACCCCTATTGTAGGGATTACTGACCCTCCGACAGTCCGACGGGCTCCTTGAGCCCATTGGAAAGCGTCAGACTGACCCTCCCACTGCTGCCTCTGACCGCACACAATGTATGGCGTTGGTCAGACCGCAGCAGCAGATGACAGTTAGACTGCATCGGATGAGCATTCGGATGCAGTTCGACCTCCATCGAATGACCCCCCATGTTTTATACCACTTTTTTATTTTAGTCTAGCTGCCTCATTTTTTGTTGTTCAAGCTTCGGTCAGGTTGTGGTTCTCTCCAGATCAGCTAAGATTATTTTTGGGGGTTTTTAGTAATTGAGGAGATGCCTTTAGGGTTAATTTTGTTAGTATACTTTAGTGTTTTGTTATATCTTTAAATATTAGGTTGCCATTTTGTGATAGACTATCATGGTAGGTCTTAATGTATTGTGTATGTATTAATGTAAGGTTTAGTTGACATTTATTATATGTATGCGTTATAAGAGTTGTTATTTTTCAATTTTTGAAGTTTATGCGGTTATTTATGTTGAGTGGATGGGTACTTTGCTTTTTTTTTACAGGGGTTTCATTTGGCTCTTGGATTTTTCCAACTGTTAATGAAGAAATATCATTTTTGATCCTATATTTTTTTGGTTTTCCTCGAGTGGCTTTTGATATTTTATGTTTCAGGTCTTGAAAGGTTTCCATGGATTATAATTTTTCTACTTATTTAATTGATTGTATTTTTGTATTCTTTTTGGGATTTGTTTTAATTTATTTTTGGGATTCGTGATTTTGTGGATTACTTTAAGTTCATGGACTTCAGCTACAAAAACGCAAGTTGTTTTTCATTTAACTTTTTTACAGTTAGGATTGGGTTATTTATTTAAATTCTTTGGGCTGTTGTATTGTATTAGAATGTGTTATGCATTGTATTTATTTTTTGGTTCTGTGACTTAAGTTTTTTTATTTTAAATGATGTTATTTGCATGGTTTGCTGTTTATTTATTTAAGTATTTTTCACTTCTCAGTCTGAATTTTGGATAAAGGGTAAATATATATTTTTGACTGAATATTTGTTCAAAGTTTTAGTTTATATTTAGCTTGTATATTTGGATTTTGCAGAAAAAAGTTCTTTCTATGGAGCATAGTTATGGTAGGTCTCAATTGTTAGCAAATAGTGGGACTTTCCATTATAGTATCTTGTACATTTATTTGGGTTGTTTGGTATTTTAGGTTTTAGTTGGGTTATAGAATTTTGTTAGCTTTATTCCCTTTTCAATATTTGTAGGACTTGGTTAAGTGTAGATATGCTTCATCCTAATGTCCCTTGGAAGGAGGTATACCACCACCATTCCACTGCATTATTTGTTTTTGACTATTGTGCCATGGTGTTGTCTTATATATTCCCCCACAATATATGATGCCTTGGTTGGCGTCTGTGACTGAAACTGTGCTGTCTACCAACCGAAGTATCTTCAAAATAGAACAGTAGGGGCCTAAATTTGTCTTTATGTCTTTGGTTGTAGGTTGATTCATTTAGTAGTTTGCAATGTTTTGCTACATATCAAATGACAACAACTGACAGGTGTGATGGTAACCCGCACCTCCTATGAATTCACAGTTTGAGTCCTAAGTGTGGTGTTTGTCTGCTTCCATTGCCCCCAGCCCCGCTCAATGGCCCAAACACACTAAATCATACACAAATATAGGCACCATCAAGTTTCACAAATTGAGTATCATCTTGTGTTCAAGTGCCTCCAAAACTCAGGATATAATGTTTATAGTGAAGTAAGGTCTCTAAATGATAAGAGGAAGACAGTAGTTGTGTTCCATAACTAAAAATCCTTAATTGATTGAACATGGTAATTCATCTTCAAACACTGTACAGTCAATGTGTTTTGTTCCTACATGCATGGAACTTCATCAGGACTATTTAGATAAACAAATTAGCAAATAAACACACTATTAATAGTGCTAGATATAGTGCTATTAAAACATTATATAGAATTAAAAACTGTACATCACTAATACTAGTGAATTTTGATAGGACCATGAAACCAGGCAGTATTTACTGCTACAAAACTACCTTCCATTTCTAATGTTTTCACCAGAAATTTTAACAATATTAATGAATCCTAATTCGAAGGATAGAGCTTGCAACCAAAGGAGCGTGGAACTTAATTAACACCCTGAAGTGGTCAATATATCACATTAAAGTATTTAAAGCTATATTGAACATATAACATGTAATTTCAGGATCATTAACCCTCATTTGGGATATTAACAGATCATACTATTTAATAATGGAATGATACTATCTCCGCATAATGTAATTTCTAATTTTTATCACAAAGCACATTTTAAGTTTGTCAGCTCAATAAACTCATTTATACAGGGTATTTCATCAAAATTGGACATTCTGTGCTTTTGTAAGTGTAATTATGGAAATTTGGTAAGCCATAATATTATGTTTGTTTATGTCAAAGCCGCTTATACATTGTGTCATGCATTTAATCAATCATATTTGTAGTTTTGTTACACAGGCTCAAAGTATTCAATAAGATAAACACAACTACACAATAAAATAAGGAAAAATATGAATATGAAAAATATATCTACAACAAAAGGTGACAATGGCAATACACTGAGATTGAATACCTAAAAAACGACTATGAGTTATATATATGCGTCAAAAGCCAGAGATTCGTAAACATATGAACAACTTCCAAAAAATAAGTAAAGCCTATAATATCAAAGCGTGCCTCTAACAAATGTATTGATACAGCTATATGGTTAATTGTCACATTGAAATACTATACGCTCCTATGCAGCATTAGTTCTTTACATATTTATACAACAGTCTAGTAAATTCATATATATATGGCTGGCTTTCCATGTATGAACTTCCAATATGTGAGCACATTCAAGGCAACATAAACTATTGTTGAATGAGGCCACAGGGCCACCCTATGTAACAAGTGTAAATATTGTCCAAAGACTTTGGGGTCGATTCCGATTCGGGCCGGAAATTTCTCCGACCGAGCCGGACCCGGAGAGATTTCTGACCGAATCGGACCCGTGCAGTCCGACCGAACGAGTACGATGCGTCCGTATGTTATCGGACTCGAGTCGGTCGGACTCCCATTGAAGTCAATGGGAGCCGGTCGTACAACGCGTACGCGGGCTCCCATTGACTCAATGGGTGCGGAGTCGGACAAGGGCGCCCCTACAGCGGGTACGCGGCGAAGCGACTCGCGCCGTACACGCACAGGTAGGGGGACCCATGGGTCCCCCTGTGTGCGACTCGCGCGGCTACGCGTACAGGGGGTCCGACACGGACCCCCAAAGTACGGCTCCGACTGCTCTTTCGAGCCGGAGTGCGCGGCTCGGTCGGACTGCTCGCGGCGCGCATCGTACTTACCCGGCCGGGAAACGTCTCCATTGCGCGGTGCGAGTCGAGTCCGAGCGAGTCGGTCGGAGCGGTTCGAGCCGGGAGCGAGTCGGTCGGAGCGGTCGGCACGCCCGGACGAGTCGGCCGGCGATTTCGCATCGTACTCGCTCGGCCGGACCCGCGTACGGTTCGGTCGGGAAACAGGGCTCCGAATCGGATCCGGTAAAGCCGAATCCGATTCGGAGCCCTACCGGCCGAGATCGGAATCGGCCCCTCTATTGTTGACCTTTCAAGAAGTGCATACACCACACATCATTAATAACACTTGCCTACAGGCTGGGTATTGGTAATCTTTTTTATGCAATCTATTAACAGGCAACTTATCTTGTGGATGGGAAACCATTAAAAGGCCTGGGTTTGCACAAACCTGTTTATTCAGAGAGTAGCATGAGCAATTTGGCGTTTGTTGAGTATTTAATACTTTGTGCTGACATTTGCAGGTGTCTCCATATATATTGGTTAAAATGGTAGCAATACACCTATATAGCTGTACGTGAGTATATTATTTAAATTGTAAAAATCATTGCTTTCTCAAAGTTAATGATGATTTTTTGGGATTTTAATTGTTTGTTTTTGGTTTTATTTCAATTAATAGTTTGAGGTATGTTGCACTTTGTTTGGTAAAAGTGCATAGACTAGCGGTATGTTTATGTTGTGGTATTCTCCATGTATCAGGTAGATTTGTGCGTGTACTGTAGAGCACATCCATCATCCATGTGTTGCTCTGTCTTTATCTTATAAGTTGTTGTCAGTTGTAGATATATATTTCTTCTCTCATTATTGATGTTGTCGCATAAACGGACATTTTTGTTGCTGTGGGATACAGTTAATTTGTTAGGGATATTTATATCTTGGAATCTTTTTGGAGCAGCAGTCGTTGCTATGGTTACTTTCCTGTTCTCAATAATGTTTTTTTTTTTGCCATAGCACTAGCATAGCATGTAGTAGAATAATAATTTATATATTTTCAGTGTATTTTCTCACTACTTGTACTTTCCTGACTGTAAGTATATCCCATATGAGTCAATAGCACATTTCCTTTCTGATATGTGATATATGAGGCTCGTTCTGACATTTTTATCTGTTGGTTTTAGAATGCTACAATAATGCTTTAATTTAAATAATATTTTTTAGGTGGCATGATTAGCTAAACATGCATTGCATTTTTTTGCATGACGGATTTAATGTAGTTGTATTTTGCAGAGAAGTTTGTTAAGGTTTTTGCTTTTGTTGGGAAATAATGGTCTACGTGCTTGATGTTTTCTGTTGAAAAATTACATTTGTTATTGTTACATATTTGAAAATTCTTTTTTTAGGGTTTCTATCATTTTAATTTCATTTGTAAACAATAGTGTGTCTTTTAACTAAATTATGTAGGGCCTGATTTTGGCGGTGTGGGAGCGGGTCGCCACGCCACGCCCTGCTCCCACACCTCTAAAGCTGATGAGTTTTCTCGTGGTCTGGCAGCGGCGAGGTGGTCCCACTGTGGTGCCTATAAGAAAGGTACCGCAATGGGAGAGACAAAGGCCATTCCTGCACGGCATGGACTGTGCGGTCCATGTCACGTATGTAAGGGGTGCATGCACACAGGGAGGCTCAACATGTGTCCCCTGCATGCATCCCCATGCACAGGGGCAATAGGGGCCCTGTAGGGCCCCCTTTGTTTCCCCACCACCAGCATTTTCGGGGCGGGCTGACCGCCATGAAAAGGCTGGCAGTGGGGAAACTCGTAATATATTTTCCGGTGCCGCAGTGGCACCGCCAAGCATATTGCTTCCCTAGATTCCATGCCACTGCCAGGGATCACGGATCCTTGGCGGTTGCGGCAGTTCTCTAGAGGTCCAACAACCATATTCATAATATGGCAGTCAGAACGGTGGAACGGCAGTACCCGACCGCCACCGCACCTCCACTACGGGTTCGGCGGTTCCATGGACAACCGAACTCGTAATCAGGCCCTTACTTTTTTGGTTATGTTTGTCAGGTTTGATGTTTTGGTGATATTCTTATTTTCTTGTTGCTGTAAATTATTGTGTTGTTTCACTGTTGTTAAATATATTAAAGAAACATGATTAAAATGCTTTATATAAATTATTTTGCTTAAGTAAAACTTTTCGTGGATAGTGTTATTTAGTTTTGTAACCTTTGTTTTTTTCACTGAATATATATATGTATATATAGTTAGTGGCTGCTAATTAGTGTTTAATGGCATATAGATATATATATATATATATATATATATATATATATATATATATATATATATATATATATATATCATTAAGCACTACTTACAATCCACTAAATATATATACATATATATATATTCAGTGAAAAAAACAACGATTATAGGGACGTTATAGATAGGTTCAGATTTCAGTCATACAAAACCAGTGAAATTCAGCAGTTATAGTTACCTAAGCTAACTATAACTTACGCCCCACAATGCGCTGCTTATGACCTCACATACTACATCACTCATGACATGGTCAGTGACATCACTGATGACATCATCGAGTGATTATATTTTGTAAAAGTTTCTGAGAGTTAAAGATATATACTAAGCTACTGTATGTTAAATTACTCTTCTTTTTGTACTATTAATGAGTGATACTGTTTCTAATTTTTGTCATCTGGTGGCACTGTGACTGTCTGTATCAGTGTGTGAATGGATGTGTGAGTGGCTGTATGGGTGAATAAGTGGGTGTGTGAGTAGCTCTATGGGTGAGTGAGTGACTGGGTGAGTGAGTGTGTGTGTGAGTGGCTGAATCGGTGACTGTGGTGGCTGTGTGAATGGCTCTATGGGTGGCTGAGTGTGTTTGTGAGTGGCTTTGTGGGTGGCTGAGTGGCTGTGTGAATGGCTCTATGGGTGAGTGACTGGGTGTGCAAGTGGATGTATAGGTAAGTGAGTGGCTGTTTGACAGGGTGCATGGGTAAGTGAGTGGGTGTGTGAGTGGCTGTTTGCACAGTAGGTATGTGTGTGAGTGGCTGTACAGATGAGTGAGTGGGTAGATAAGTGATTGTATTGATGTGTGAATGGCCAAGATGCAGACTCCTTTTGTCCCTAATCACTTGTCTGCCATGTCACTACTGATCTTCACTGTTTATGCAGCTTACCATTTCCCAAGTGTTGGTAAAGTGACATTCAAGTGACTACAACTACCATGAGGCCCTCTCACTCCAACTCTAACCAATATGCTATACTCCTTTTGCCCCTTCTCACTTGTCATCCATGTTACTACTGATCTTCACACATCATGCAGCTTACCATTTTTCAAGTGTTGGTAAAGTGACATTGAAGGGGCTACAACTACCATGAGGCCTTGTCAATCCACCTCTTACCAAGCTGCAAGACTCCTTTTGTCCCTTCTCACTTATCTGCGATGTTACCACTGATCTTTACACATCATGCAGCTTACCATTTCCCAAGTGTTGCTAAAGTGAGATTGAAATGACTACAACTACCACGAGGCCCTCTCACTCCAACTGTAACCAAGATGCTAGACTCCTTTTGCACCTTATCACTTCTCTGCCATGTCACTACTGATCTTCACTGTTCAAGCAGCTTACCATTTCCCAAGTGTTGGTACAGTGACATTGAAGTGACTACAACTACCATGAGGCCCTCTCACTGCAACTCTAACCAAGATGCTATAGTGAATGTGACACATTCACATTGCACACATCCCAGGTCCTGTTTTGATGTCAAAGAAATATCTGTATGGATATGTCACATGAAAAGGCAATGTCAGTCAATGGGATTACATAGAACCAGTTTGTGAGGCATCCTAAAGGCACAATGGAAACCCTCTCTGCAGGATAGCTATGTCTCTATCAGGGGGAACCCTGAAAGGCTGGGGCCCTGGGGCACAGTATATTTGCACATGGATGACAAACTCCATGTGCAATGGACCTGGGAACTGAAGTATATCAGGGGCAACAAATAGCATAGCCAAGTGTCATGCATGTATAGGCAATGGGTATGTGCACCTTAAGAAAGCAATTAGAGTACTAACAGCATATGGCACACATCTAACTGAAGTAGCTGTAAGGTACACTCTGCAAAATGGACACATGTCCATGCAGAACTCCACAAAGGTATAACAAGTTGACATGCTCCATGTGTAGATAGACGCATATCTAACTTCAACACATCTAATACATATCCAACCTACATCATAGGGAGAAGTGCAACCTAAATGACGTTGACAGTGGCCAGGCCAAGCTGAAATACTTCCCATTTAACATGTCACCAAATGCAATGACTGCCTCATTTAGATGTCATCCCACATAGACATCCATCCTACAGTTCCCCTTGTTCTTTGTAACTCCAGCACTGACTCTAAGGTCACATCATACTAACCACTTCAACTGGATCAGAAATCAAGGATCAAACAAAAACAACTGTACTCACACTTCACTAACTATATAATAATATCAAATAGTTAAAAAGGCAATAGCAGGACCAATGTCTTTAAAACTAGGAAAAGTTGTATTCCATGGATGAAAAACAAAGGTCAATGGCCAGTCCATTTTGTCATACATGCCACAAAAACAAGGCTGTGCCATCAAACTTGCCCTTACTGACACTTTATTTTTTTATTTTTTTTTATTTTTTATTGAAGTCCAGATAACAAACATTTTAAAATCCATCAATACATCCATAATAAGATATTAAAAATACAAGATCAATAAATAGCACCAATATATACTGAAAAGTCATGAACAATGAGAGGACAACGATAAATCTTTTAATTAAGCCTGTAAGCAAGCATAAAGCAATATCCACTCCCAGACATCAATATAATCACCCAATTTTAATCAAAATAAGATGCCCAGATTTTTTCAAATTTCTTAAGCCCTTCAACTCGTAAAGCATAAGTTCGTTCACTCTTTTAACTGATTTCATCTTTCGAGCCCATTCATAGACAGAGGGTATGAGATCTGTACGCCATTTTTGCAACAAAAGTGATCTGGCTACCGCCATTGCAATGTACAAAAATTTAACAAGCCTATCAGGCAGAAGAAGGTCTGGATCAAAACCTAAAATTATTAAACGATTATTCAATCCTAACACAATACTACATTCACATTCCAAATAAGAAAAAATATCTTTCCAAAACCTCTGAATCATAGGACATTGCAAAATAATGTGTGACCAGTTGGCAGTAGAATGGCTAATACAACGAAAACACTGTGGCGATTGATTGACATAAATCTTAGAAAGGAAAAGAGGAGTTCGATAAAGTTGCCACTTACTGAAAAACAACATCCTTCGCCAATTCGCTCCTCTTAACGTACTAAAATTAAGATTATTAATTGCTAACCACATACTGACTGAGATTTCTACTTCTTCAAGTTTCATCCATTTTGCAATTGCCTTACTCCCAAGATCAACACCTTTAACTAAAGCTAAACGTTTTTTCCATTCCCCAGGTTTTTTAACAACCGTATCCTCTAAGAGTTCATGGACTATATGATGTTGATTACAAATTTGGGTTAAATCTAATTCATTAACGAATTTACTAAAAATACTATATGACTGTAGAAGAAGAAAATCGTTAATGATCAGTTGTGACATTTCCGCCATACTCAACCATCTACCATTCCTCAAAAATCTGAGATTTTACGGAATCCGACATTAGCCCACTTTAATATAAGATCTGTAGATTCTCTAATCCCCGACAATGACATAGGGCCAGATAGCAAAGTTGAAGAGTTAATTAAAGGAATAGAATATCTTTTATAGAGAGCCTGACGTTTTAAAAAAACCATTGTAGGCACTTATACCGGACCAACTTAGGAGATTTAAAAATTGATAACGGGGAGTGGACCTGACTTTCCCTACACATTAAATTCATAAAACTATTAATAAAAAGATTTGATTGTTGTTGAGGCTTAAATCTAGATAAATATTGTGCAAAATACGCAAAGTAATAATCCCTGAGATTTGGAAGAGCTAAACCTCCCTGTTCCAGCCCTTCATATAAAGTGCTAAGTGCAATTCGCGGGGTTTTTTGCCCAGAGAAAAGTTGTAAACATAGACTCTATTCGGGGAAAAAAGGAACCAAACAAAATACATGGAATGGCCGAAAAAGAAAATTGAAAAGTGGAAGAACAGACATTTTAATTAATGCAACCCTACCGAGAATAGATAATGGGAGGGAATTCCAGCGTGCAAACAGATCCTGAATTTTTGTAGAAGCGGGACAAAATTTAGATGAAATAAATCAGTTATACGTTCTGAGAAATAAACCCCAGGTATCTCTTGGGTTTAGTGTTTAAACACGAGAGAATATCAGGGTGCAAAACCAGGCCCGCTCCACCACACTGTATAATTTCAGTTTTCTTTTATTAATTCTATACCCACCTAATGCTTCAAATTCCTCAAAAATCTTAAAGGTTTTGCCTGGACCTCGAAATCAGGCTTAATAAAAAGCATAATATCATCGGCGTATAATTTCAATTCTCGCCATAGTAGGAATTGGAGGGCGAATATCAAGGCTGTTCCTAATTGCAATCGCCAATGGCTCAATAAAAAAGCAAATAAAACTGGGGAGAGAGGACACCCCTGTCTAGTCCCCCGTTTTACCTTAATCTGGCCGGCCATTGAGGTATTAATAATTACATTAGCTTCAGCATTAAGATAAAGATTTTGGACCAGGCCCGTGATCTTAGAGGATATACCAAAGTTTTGCAAGATAATAAACAGCGTCTCCCAGACAACAAGGTCAAATGCCTTCTCGGCATCCAAAAGAAGGACTAGTGCAGGTATCTTCTGGGTCTCAAAATAATCCAATGCCTCCGTTAAATAATGTGTATTAGTACCAAGCTGCCTGCCACCAATAAAACCATTTTGGTCCGGGTGAATCAAATGTGAGGCATACTGATTAAACCGATTAGCTAAAAGTTTAGTGACGATTTTATAATCCGAATTTAATAACGTTATAGGACGATAAGAATTTGGATCTTCGCTAACTTTTCCCTTTTTTAAAAACTAACTATGTTTCCTTGTCTAAAAGATTCTGGTATTGCCCCACCTTCTAACATTGAATTTACCAACTGTAAAAAAATCTGCTACGGAATTATAAAAAACTTTAAAAATTCCGCTGGAAAACCATCCGGCCACAGGCCTTACCACTTGGTAAGTTCTTAATCACGCCATGCAGCTCATCTTTAGTGAAAGGTCTTGCCATGATTGATTTCTCATTCTCTGAAAGTGTCGGGGAACAATTTTGCTGAAGAAAGTCTCTCAAAGATGTAATATCGACAGTCTGTTGTTGACCATATATAGACCTATAGTGCTGTAGCATTATTTCACTGATTTTCGCTGGATCATCCGTACAAGAGGCAGTTAAGGGGCATTTTAAAGCATTAATTTGATTAGAAGCAACCTGCTCCCTTGCCTGCCAAGCCAGGAATTTACCAGTAAAATTACTTTCTTCATATATTTTTTGTCTATAATGTTGAAAAAAGATTCGCTAAGGGTGTAATATCTTGCGCTGAGGTCACATTTAGCTCTGATCAAGCTGACGCTGGTTAAAAACAGTAGGATTATTAAGAAATGCAGAATAAGAACTTTGTACCTTCTGCTCCAGATCTCGCTTTTCTACCTTAACTTTCTTGTAATCGCAGCATCTTTTCCGATAATTAGCCCCGAATAAAGGCCTTAAGTGTATCCCATATCGTATTTAAGGGAGCAGAGTCATGGTTTCGAACAAAAAATTGCCTAATCTCAATCTCGATAAAACCCACCCAGTCCTCCTCTAATAAATATTGCCTATTTAGCATCCATCTTTTAGGGGTCTTAGCACATTCCCCAATTTGCAAATCAAGTGCCAACATAGCATGATCAGAAAATCCATTCTGCAAGACTCTTTGCTGACAAAAACTTAAACTCCGAGAAACCAGGAAAAATAAATGCGTGATGAGGCATGAAATCTACCAGACAGACAAGTATAAACAATTTTAGTTGGAAAAGCCTTCCGCCATGGATCCAGTAGATCTAAAGTTACCCCATAATGTTGTATTGTCCTTAAAGTTTTAGGTTTCAATTGTTTTTTAGCCAGTACTGAGGAATCGATTCTAGGATTCATTAAAACATTAAAATCTCCCCCAAAATCAGTTCCCCGGGTATTTGAATTAAAGATTGAAAAATTCCTCATATATCTTTGGATTATCCTCTCACAGGAGCATAAATACTGGCAAAGGTTATCGATTTCTGTCCAGCAATACAGGTGACCCAACACCAACGGCCATACTGATCTTTATCAAAACTGACGACTTCCGCCTGGAATTTTTTGCTTAAAAATATTGCCGTCCCTCGAAGGGAGGCTGAGGCTGAAGAAAATCCCCTATAGGCTGCCCATGACTTAAACATAGAAAAGTCTAACAATTTCACAGCTGGTATATGGGTTTCTTGTAATAAAATTACCGCGGATTTTCTGTTTTAATCCAACTTTCAATTGCCCGCATTTTCTTTCTATTATTAAGACCATTGGCGTTGAAAGAAACTACCTTCAAAATCTCCTTACTAACCATAATAAATAAGAAGCAAATCTAACCACCTAAATGGCCCCCATGTATTAAAAAAAACATTGATCTAAAAATGGATGTATAAAGATTGGAAAAAAATTTGGACTTCGTTTTCTGGCTATACAGCCTTTTTCACCCCAGTGACCCACACCCTCCCTTTGAGAAGGTGGCTAACCCCGCTGCCCACCTTCTCCCAACATCCCCAAATACTAATATTGGTGCCCTAGAATTGCACCTGAGGTGATCTACCCCCTCCTGAAAAAAAAAAAAAGGGGAGAGGTAACAGGATCTAAATGGTACATTCCTTTTCAAAAAAACAATACGAAGGTCAAGCGAACCCAGATTATTTTCCAGCTGAAATAGCTTTAAGAAGTTCCTGCGCTCTTCAATGCGTGTGAATAAGTGAAATTTCCCTGCACAAGAACTTTGAGCTTGGACTGTTGAGCAATAGAGGCTTGTGCCCCTTGGGCTTTAAAAAGGAACAATAATTTAACAAACTCTTTACGTCTTCTTGCCGCTTCCGCAGACATGTCGGAGAAAATTCTGCATTTCGCACCATTTTCAATCTCAAACTGTCTAGACAAAATTGCCTTGGACAAGATTTTTTTCCTTTAACGAAAGTCTGCAAAATTGACGAAGTATAGTGCGAGGAAACTTAAGATTAGGGGAAAGATGCGCTGGAACCCGATGAGCTCTGGTAACAGTCAGATCGCCCGTAAACTCAGGAATCACAACCTTCTTAAAAGGAATCAACCCACTTAAGTGTATCCGTGCCTTCAATCCGGCTCCGGAACACCCACTATGCGAAGATTTGAGCGGCGTGAAAAATTTTCTAATTCTTCAATCTTATTTTCCATTCTTGTTTTCTCCCGAGAGGCTAAATCTATTTGCTGCAACATATGGTTCATTTGGTCCTCAACCAAGGAGATTCTTGCTTCAGCCTCCTGGATTCGAGGTGGAAGGCAGGCTACTGCATCTTCTATCTTCTCCAAGCGCAGCTGTATTATTGCAATATCCGTCTGTTGTGTTTTTTTCATATCGCGTATTTCTTCAAGAATCATATTTAGCATATTTTTAACATCCAGCTGATATGACATAGCCTTCTCGTTTTCACCCTCAAGAACCAGGTCACAATCTTTAATTCCAAATGGAGTCTCGTTATTCTGTTCGGGTATCAAAGGACCCAGTGATTTAGGCTTTCCCAAAGCTGAAGCTGAGGCTACTATTTGGTCTTGCTGCTCTTGCTGAACTGTCATAATTACATTAGATTGCATTTGAATAGACATTTCACGCAGAGGGAGAAGCGAAGGCGGTGATTGAGGAAGCGAGTCGCGACAGCCATTGCTAATGTTAACGCAGTGATTTTAAGCTGTTCCGAATCAAGTACAACAATCGGCGGATCTTCCACTTGTATCTGTGTTCCTTGAGTATCCGGAGAAGAGACCACTAGAGGAGAGGAGGATGCTGGACCTAGAGCTTTTTCTGGCTGTGATGTTACAGCTACCATTATCGACTCTTCTAATATATCGTGATTATTCTGAGCTAAAAGAGTTCGACTGAGCATATCTGAACAAGGAGAAGTGACCGGAGGTAGCATTTTTTTTTTTTTTTTAAAGAGGAAATTCTCTAGCATTTTTTTGCTCTTGATTTTTGTAAGATGCATCACCTCCTGGTGAGCTAGCTAAATCAATATCCCTTGACTTAATTCCTAAGGCTTCTGTTAAGCTAATCTCCTTTAAGGAAAGTTCGTCCGCTTCGGAGCTTTGTGAACTAAAGGAGGACTCCGCATGATGAATTTTACCTCCCACTTTAGTTACTGTTAAATTCAGCTTCCCTTTGGTAGTACGTGCTTTAGTCTTTGCAGCCTCCACTTTTGCTGCAGCAGCAGCGAGTCTCAGCTGTTTCTTCATTGTAGATTGCTTATATTCCCTCTTAAAGACCCCAATGCCAAGACAGCCCAGGTCTCTTATCAGGTAAATTATGTGCTCATCAGGACTTACCCTCCTGCCGTTCTCCAACAACAGTCCCAGAGTTTTTAAGTTCTCCAGAAGTCCCGAGCCGCAGTCAATTAGAAACGCAGATAGCTCCGGTTCTCAATCTCCTACAGAGACTCAAGCCACAGTCACTGCATCCGATGAAAACTATCCAGATCCTTTACTCTCCTCCATTCTCAGCTGAGCAGATTAAACAAATAAGCAGTTCACCAGTTCAAACAGAGGGAGAATCCCAGTCTGGAAACCTCAAATGCTACCAGGAAATGCAGCCGTTGAAAGCACAGCCGCCGCATCCGAAAAATGAATACGCGGTAAACATCAAAAGCCCGCGGGAATCCTTAGCGTCCGACCGCTCCCGCTGCTACTCCCGCGCCAGCTCCTACTCGGTCAAACATCGTCACAGGAGGGGGAGGAGCATCACCTAAAGCTACGTGCTAGCGGGAGGCGCCATAGCCCTCGTCCACCGAAATTTTTTGTTGCTGTGGGATACAGTTAATTTGTTAGGGATATTTATATCTTGGAATCTTTTTGGAGCAGCAGTCGTTGCTATGGTTACTTTCCTGTTCTCAATAATGTTTTTTTTTTGCCATAGCACTAGCATAGCATGTAGTAGAATAATAATTTATATATTTTCAGTGTATTTTCTCACTACTTGTACTTTCCTGACTGTAAGTATATCCCATATGAGTCAATAGCACATTTCCTTTCTGATATGTGATATATGAGGCCTGCTCTGACATTTTTATCTGTTGGTTTTAGAATGCTACAATAATGCTTTAATTTAAATAATATTTTTAGGTGGCATGATTAGCTAAACATGCATTGCATTTTTTTGCATGACTGGATTTAATGTAGTTGTATTTTGCAGAGAAGTTTGTTAAGGTTTTTGCTTTTGTTGGGAAATAATGGTCTACGTGCTTGATGTTTTCTGTTGAAAAATTACATTTGTTATTGTTACATATTTGAAAATTCTTTTTTAGGGTTTCTATCATTTTAATTTCATTTGTAAACAATAGTGTGTCTTTTAACTAAATTATGTAGGGCCTGATTTTGGCGGTGTGAGGAGCGTGTCGCCACGCCACGCCCTGCTCCCACACCTCTAAAGCTGACGAGTTTTCTCGTGGTCTGGCAGCGGCGAGGTGGTCCCACTGTGGTGCCTATAAGAAAGGTACCGCAATGGGAGAGACAAAGGCCATTCCTGCACGGCATGGACTGTGCGGTCCATGTCACGTATGTAAGGGGTGCATGCACACAGGGAGGCTCAACATGTGTCCCCTGCATGCATCCCCATGCACAGGGGCAATAGGGGCCCTGTAGGGCCCCCTTTGTTTCCTACCACCAGCATTTTCGGGCGGGCTGACCGCCATGAAAAGGCTGGCAGTGGGGAAACTCGGTAATATATTTTCCGGTGCCGCAGTGGCACCGCTCAAGCATATTGCTTCCCTAGATTCCATGCCACTGCCAGGGATCACGGATCCTTGGCGGTTGCAGCAGTTCTCTAGAGGTCCAACAACCATATTCATAATATGGCAGTCAGAACGGTGGAACGGCAGTACCCGACCGCCACCGCACCTCCACTACGGGTTCGGCGGTTCCATGGACAACCGAACTCGTAATCAGGCCCTTACTTTTTGGTTATGTTTGTCAGGTTTGATGTTTTGGTGATATTCTTATTTTCTTGTTGCTGTAAATTATTGTGTTGTTTCACTGTTGTTAAATATATTAAAGAAACATGATTAAAATGCTTTATATAAATTATTTTGCTTAAGTAAAACTTTTCGTGGATAGTGTTATTTAGTTTTGTAACCTTTGTTTTTTTCACTGAATATATATATGTATATATAGTTAGTGGCTGCTAATTAGTGTTTAATGGCATATAGATATATATATATATATATATATATATATATATATATCATCTACTGGCGGTCGCCAGTAGATAGTTATAGTTACAACCTATTATCCATAGGAAATCCGCGACATTCTATTTGAAATAACGTTGGCGCCGGTTGACGAATCTTCGTGAAAGTTTCCAACTTGTTGGAGCGCTCCGCTCCGCTCCTACCCTGAAAGTCTCGGGTGATACCTGAAGCGGGGGCCGAGAAAAAGGGGGTCCCAAAACGCGTTTCCCCATTCATTTTTCCATAGGAACCTTTAGTCGCAGCTACAGCCTGAACTGCTGAACGGAATTACACCAAATTTGGCAAAGAGGTAGTCCTTGGTTCAGACTGGTGCCTTTTGCTTAAATGGTGTAAATCCGTTCAGTAGTTCCTGAGAAAATCAAAAGTAAATGTACATATATATCTATGGGCGCGTCGGATCACGCGTACCCTCAGCGCACCCTCCCGATCACGAGCTGCATGCTAATTGGCTGTCAGCTGGCTGTCAACATTCCGATTCAGGAAGTGTTGGCAGCCATTTTGTCCTCGGTAGAACCGAGGGACAGAAACAAGTGCGCAAGCGCAAAGGGGGCAGGGTAGAAACACCCTGACCTCTAGGTCTGCTCAGGGGGTCCCACAAGGACCCCCTGGGCAGAAAGATTATTTTTTTAAAAATCGGCGGGATGCGCTTAGGTGCGCGTATCCCGCCGAGAAAAAAAGAAACAAGTGTGCAAAACGCACAAAGGGGCAGAGTAGAAACACCCTAACCCCTAGGCCTGCCCAGGGGTCCCACAAGGACCCCCTGGGCAAAAAAAGCATTTAAAAAAAAATCGGCAGGATGCGCTCAGGGTGCGCGAATCCTGCCGAAAATCGAGCGCGGTCTCCCGCGCTCGACTGTATTTGCCCCCGGGTGGCCCAAGTCCCGGGGCATGGTGGGGGTTTAATTTTATGTGTGGGGGCCCCAAGGGCCCCTAAGCCCCGGGACCGCCACCCCCGGGGCTTTCTTTTAGAAATGGTGCGGGAGGGCTCTGAGCCCTCCCAGCCCCCGGGACCACCACCTCCCCGGGGCTTTTTAAAAAATTAAACAACCTGTGTGGGGGCTCCAGCCCCCACACGCCCTGGGGACCGCCACCTCCCGGGGCACTAACAAATTAAAATGGGGGTCCGTTTTGGACCCCGAGCCCCGGGACCACCACCTGTTCCCCGGGCTGTGCTCATGTAGGAAGGGGGCCGCGCGGCCCTCCTGGAAGCCCTTGATGGCCCTGGGGACCGCCACCCCCAGGGCCGGCTCCTGCAGTGTCCCGGGTGCCTACCCCGGGACACTGTAGTTTGCTATGGCAGGACGGAGCCTCGCGGCTCCGTCCTGCCATATCAACTGCTTTGGATATTGGAAGAGAGGCAGGACCTGCTCTCTCTTCCAATATCCAAAGCACATTGACTTTCCACATGAGGAGCAGCTGCTCCCCATGTGGAATAGCAATGCCGGCTCCCAAGGGACGTGGGGAGCCGGCGGGACTGTGGGGGATTGGGGACCCCCACAGTCCCCAACGGAGAGGGCCAGCCCGGGGGATGGGGTCCCCGGGGCAAGTAGTGGCTCGGGAGGGGGCCACGCGGCCCCTCCCCAAAAAGAGCAAAAACATTTTTGAAAAAAGGAAAGGCCGGCCCCGGGGGATGGGGTCCCCGGGCCTTACATGGCCAGAGGAGGGGGCCACGCTGCCCCCTCAAAAAATAAATATAGAGGCCATGCCCCGGGGATGGGGTCCCCGGGGCCAATACAGGCCAAGGGAAGGGGGCCACGCGGCCCCCTTCCCGTTTTTTTTTAAAGGTAATTTAAAAGAGGGTAAGGCCCTGGGGGATGGGGTCCCCAGGGCCCAAAAGAAAAAGGAAGGGGGGCCTACAGCCCCCTTCAGGGGAGACATTTTTTTTTTTTTTAAAACGATCGGGCCTGCAGGCCCTGCCCCTTCCTTCACCACTCTGCAAACGCGCCCCTGGCGCGTTTGCAGAGGGGAACGACCCCTTGAATACTGGGGGTCCCTGGGGGCCAACTAGCCCACCAGGTACCTCCAGTATGCGCCAGGGGCTGCCTTGCAGAGAGGTGTACAGAGGCCACGCCCCTTTTACACCTCTCTGCAACGCAGCTCTGTGGCGCTTTTGGGGTATATGGTGGGCTAGTTGGACTCCGGGGACCCTCAGGATTCAAGGGGACTTAATCCCCCAACTTAAAACGCGCCACGGGGCGCGTTTGCACAGTGGTGAAGGGAGGGGCGGGGCTTCAGGTGACATGTGTGCAAACAGGCCCGTGGCGCGTTTTAAGATGGGGAATTAAATCCCTTCAATCCTGAGGGTCCTGGGACAACTAGCCCAACAGGTACATCCAGAAAGCGCCACAAAGCTGCGTTGCTGAGAGGTGTAAAGGGGTGTGGCCTCTCTACACGTCTCTGCAACGCAGCCCTCTGAGCATATTGGAGGTTCCTGGTGGGCTAGTTGGCCCCTAGGACCCTCAGGATTCAAGGGGACTTAATCCCCAACTTAAAACGCGCAACGGGGCGCGTTTGCACAGATGTCACCTGAGGCCCCGCCCCTCCCCTTCACCATTGTGCAAATATTCCTCTAAAATCAGCCGAAATACGAATTCCGATTTACTCACCTGTTATCAGGAGAGACCTCAGTGCTGCATCTTTCAGCCCAGTACTGGTCCTGAAAAGTAATTTTAACCGTACTTACCGGTAACTTGAATTTCCTTCATAGGCTAACATTGACTGGTTTCACTTGGAAATTCTTCTAAGTGTGGAGTTTTGGAACTTTAAAATATTCCTCTAAAATCAGCCGAAATACGAATTCCGATTTACTCACCTGTTATCAGGAGAGACCTCAGTGCTGCATCTTTCAGCCCAGTACTAATCCTCAAAAGTAATTTTAACCGTACTTACCGGTAACTTGAATTTCCTTCATAGGCTAACATTGACTGGTTTCACTTGGAAATTCTTCTAAGTGTGGAGTTTTGGAACTTTATAATATTCCTCTAAAATCAACCAAAGTACGAATTCCAATTTACTCACCTGTTATCAGGAGACAACCCAGTGCTGCATCTTTTAGCCCAGCACTGACCCTGAAAAGTAATTTTAACCGTACTTACCAGTAACTTATATTTTCTAACATAGGAATCCATTGTCTGGTTTTCATCAGAAAACTTTCAAAGTGTCGATTTTCACAAACTACAAATATTCCTTAAAAATCGCCTGTATGACTTAAACGCATTCATTCAACTGTTTACAGGAGATGCACCAGTGCTGGATCCAGGATCCAACACTGAGTAAGAAAAAGTAACGATAACAGTTTTTACCTGCTAAGTGAATTTCCTTCCATAGGATAACATTGGTGATTCTATGAGAAAAAGTTTCTAAGTGTCAACTTTTAAAGTACAATAATATTCCTTAAAAATCACGACTGTAACCAAAACGCTTTTACTCAACTGTTTACAGGAGATGTGCCAGGACTGAATCTAGGATCCAGTCCTGTGGTTAGAAAAGTAATCCATAAAGTAACTAATTGCATTTAACTAGAAATTCACATTGAGCTGAATGTTGCATTGTGTTTGAAAATGTGTTGCACATTGCAACAACTGTAACTACTGTACTTAAAAGTCTATTGCATATGTGCAAAGTATTTAAACTAAAGTAATTCATTCTGAGAAAGTATTTTTTGTAATGTAATGTATAATGTAATTACAATGTAATTTAAATAATAAAATATGTAAAAAAAATTGTTTCTAAAAATGTAGTAAATCAGTATTTTAAAAATGTATATAACAATTAATACATTTAAAAATTGTCATTTACAAAACCTTTGAAATTCACTGAAAAACCGTAGGTTTCAGACATGTTATAGTTACAAATTAGCATTTAAAAAACCTTTGAAATTCACTGAAAAAACCATAGGTTTCAGGGACGTTATAGTTACAAATTAGCATTTAAAAAACCTTTGAAATTCACTGAAAAACCATAGGTTTTAGGGACAGTTATAGTTAGTTGGACATTGCACTCGTACAAAACCCGTGAAATTCCCCGTTATAGTTAGTCCAGCTAACTATAACTCGCACCCCGCAATGCACTGCTGATGACGTCACATATTACATCACTCATGACATGGTCAGTGACATCACTGATGACATCACTGATGACATCTCAAATGACATCACTGATGACATCACTGATGACATCATCCATGTGATAATTTCATGCATCTTCTCACACCCTAATATAACCTTTGATACACCCACTCTAAAGTACAGACTGCCATTCGCAAAACCATAGACACTCCAACACCAATAACTACATACCCACTCACTGATTCTTAGGTCTACGCACACATCCACTCACTCACCCGAACAGTCACTCATATTTATGGTCACTCAGTACAGGACTATCATATGCACTCATACTCCTATATAGACACTCAAACACCGCCACTCATCCACAGAGGTACTCACACACCTAGTCAGTCATGCAAATAATTAAACACACTACCATTTACTCACCTATACAGTTATACACACACCAGCTCACTTACTCATACAAATACTAGCACATTCTTACGCTCTTATACAATCACTGATACAAGCACACACTCATCCATACAGCCACTATCACAATCAGTCACTCTTGCTTATAGCTATTTATATACTCCAACACACATATATACTGCCTTTCACATATGTAGTTACTCACACATGTACCACTGGGACATACATTCACTCACTAACACACTCTTACACACACTTACCCACCCATACAGTCTATCACAGATGCACTCGTGAAACCATCCACCCAGTGAATCACCCACTCACACATCTATGCACAGAGTCGCACACACCCCTCCCACACAAACACTCAGGCACCCATACAGATACTCACACAAGCATTCAATAACTCATATAGACACTCATGTAGCTATTCTCAAACACATGCAGCCACTTACAAAGCAACAGACAGACGGATACAGACATTCACCCAGTTTAGTCACTAACCCATGCATTCAGTAAGATACGTTAAATCACTCACTTATACAGTCAGTCACGCACCTACTAAATCATCCATACAGACACTTACACACCCACTCATTCTTCAATACGTCTTTTCCTATATATATTAAAAATATTTAAACTTTACAGAAACACACAGTCACTGGATGATGTCATCAGTGATGTCATCAGTGATGTCATTTGAGATGTCATCAGTGATGTCATCAGTGATGTCACTGACCATGTCATGAGTGATGTAATATGTGACGTCATCAGCAGTGCATTGCGGGCGCGAGTTATAGTTAGCTGGACTAACTATAACGGGGGAATTTCACGGGTTTTGTACGAGTGCAATGTCCAACTAACTATAACTGTCCCTAAAACCTATGGTTTTTTCAGTGAATATATATATATATATATATATATATATATATATATATATATATATATATATATCATTAAGCACTACTTACAATCCACTAAATATATATACATATATATATATTCAGTGAAAAAAACAACGGTTATAGGGACGTTATAGATAGGTTCAGATTTCAGTCATACAAAACCAGTGAAATTCAGCAGTTATAGTTACCTAAGCTAACTATAACTTACGCCCCCACAATGCGCTGCTTATGACCTCACATACTACATCACTCATGACATGGTCAGTGACATCACTGATGACATCATCGAGTGATTATATTTTGTAAAAGTTTCTGAGAGTTAAAGATATATACTAAGCTACTGTATGTTAAATTACTCTTCTTTTTGTACTATTAATGAGTGATACTGTTTCTAATTTTTGTCATCTGAGTGGCACTGTGACTGTCTGTATCAGTGTGTGAATGGATGTGTGAGTGGCTGTATGGGTGAATAAGTGGGTGTGTGAGTAGCTCTATGGGTGAGTGAGTGACTGGGTGAGTGAGTGTGTGTGTGAGTGGCTGAATCGGTGACTGTGGTGGCTGTGTGAATGGCTCTATGGGTGGCTGAGTGTGTTTGTGAGTGGCTTTGTGGGTGGCTGAGTGGCTGTGTGAATGGCTCTATGGGTGAGTGACTGGGTGTGCAAGTGGATGTATAGGTAAGTGAGTGGCTGTTTGACAGGGTGCATGGGTAAGTGAGTGGGTGTGTGAGTGGCTGTTTGCACAGTAGGTATGTGTGTGAGTGGCTGTACAGATGAGTGAGTGGGTGGATAAGTGATTGTATTGATGTGTGAATGGCCAAAATGCAGACTCCTTTTGTCCCTAATCACTTGTCTGCCATGTCACTACTGATCTTCACTGTTTATGCAGCTTACCATTTCCCAAGTGTTGGTAAAGTGACATTCAAGTGACTACAACTACCATGAGGCCCTCTCACTCCAACTCTAACCAATATGCTATACTCCTTTTGCCCCTTCTCACTTGTCATCCATGTTACTACTGATCTTTACACATCATGCAGCTTACCATTTCCCAAGTGTTGCTAAAGTGAGATTGAAATGACTACAACTACCACGAGGCCCTCTCACTCCAACTGTAACCAAGATGCTAGACTCCTTTTGCACCTTATCACTTCTCTGCCATGTCACTACTGATCTTCACTGTTCAAGCAGCTTACCATTTCCCAAGTGTTGGTACAGTGACATTGAAGTGACTACAACTACCATGAGGCCCTCTCACTGCAACTCTAACCAAGATGCTATAGTGAATGTGACACATTCACATTGCACACATCCCAGGTCCTGTTTTGATGTCAAAGAAATATCTGTATGGATATGTCACATGAAAAGGCAATGTCAGTCAATGGGATTACATAGAACCAGTTTGTGAGGCATCCTAAAGGCACAATGGAAACCCTCTCTGCAGGATAGCTATGTCTCTATCAGGGGAACCCTGAAAGGCTGGGGCCCTGGGGCACAGTATATTTGCACATGGATGACAAACTCCATGTGCAATGGACCTGGGAACTGAAGTATATCAGGGGCAACAAATAGCATAGCCAAGTGTCATGCATGTATAGGCAATGGGTATGTGCACCTTAAGAAAGCAATTAGAGTACTAACAGCATATGGCACACATCTAACTGAAGTAGCTGTAAGGTACACTCTGCAAAATGGACACATGTCCATGCAGAACTCCACAAAGGTATAACAAGTTGACATGCTCCATGTGTAGATAGACGCATATCTAACTTCAACACATCTAATACATATCCAACCTACATCATAGGGAGAAGTGCAACCTAAATGACGTTGACAGTGGCCAGGCCAAGCTGAAATACTTCCCATTTAACATGTCACCAAATGCAATGTCTGCCTCATTTAGATGTCATCCCACATAGACATCCATCCTACAGTTCCCCTTGTTCTTTGTAACTCCAGCACTGACTCTAAGGTCACATCATACTAACCACTTCAACTGGATCAGAAATCAAGGATCAAACAAAAACAACTGTACTCACACTTCACTAACTATATAATAATATCAAATAGTTAAAAAGGCAATAGCAGGACCAATGTCTTTAAAACTAGGAAAAGTTGTATTCCATGGATGAAAAACAAAGGTCAATGGCCAGTCCATTTTGTCATACATGCCACAAAACAAGGCTGTGCCATCAAACTTGCCCTTACTGACACTTGTCAGGAAACCTCCTCACAAAGGGGCATCCATTTGGCATAGCAGGCACCTCAAAGATGGCACTTGGGAAGGGGGGCAGAGATTTATGGCGGGTGGGTTTGTCCTTAGGAGGGGACATCTTGAGGTTGGGGTTTTTGGGCTGGGTTTACCTTTAGGAGAGGCTTTTTTCTTCTTTTTTGGACTAGAGTCAGGGGGGGTGGGGAGGCTAATTTTCAGGGGTGGAGTGGGAAGTGGAAGGGATGGTTTTGGGTGTGGGAGAGGCTTTTGGGACTTTGGGGGTGTCAGGTTTCAGAGGGGTAAGGGCAAGGGCAAACATAACAGATTCACAGGGAAAATGGGTAGGATGTTCTGGATGGAGTTTGGTTTGGGAGGAAGAGGGAGTGGTATTGTGAGGTGTGTCTTCTGTCTGCACTGTGTGTTGTGTGGGTGACTGTGAGTGTTTGCTTTATTTGGTGGGAGTGATGTGGATATGCTGGGTGTTGTAGAGGGGTCTGTGGGTGGGGCTGTGGTGTCTGTGGGAATGCTGGATGTTTTGGAGGGGTTTGTGGATGTTGGTGTGGTGTCTGTGGGAATGCTGGATAATGTGGAGGGGTCTGTGGCTATTGGTATGGTGTCCATGGGAATGCTGGATGGTGTGGAGGGTGTCTGTGGAGGGCTCTGTATGTGCTGCTGTGGTGCCTGGGGGTATGCTGATGTGGTGGGGGGTGAGGGAGATGAGTGTCTGCTGTGTGCATGTATGTTTGATTTTTTTGGATGTCTTGTGTTTGTGTGTGGTGCTTTTGTCTCATGAAGTGCGTGTGGGATAGGAATGGGAATAGGGAATTTGGATGGGGAAGGGGAAGGGGTGGGGGGTAGAAGGCTGGGATGGGTGGAGGGCTGCCATGAGGGAGGAGGCCAGAGCCTGAAAAGATCACTGTAGGGCAGACAACCATCTGGTTCAGCTTGTTGCTTTGCTCCTGGATGGCATTCAGGACTGCAGTCTGACCCACAGAGATGCTCCTCAGGAGGTCAATAGCCTCCTCACTCAGGGCAGCAGGGCTAACAGGGGCAGGGGCTGAGGTGTCTGGAGCAAAGGAGACTTCTTCCCTCTTAGGGAAGCGGGAACAGGCCAATTTGTGGGGGACAACAGGGAGGGTGGCAATGGGACTGGGGGTGGCGGTCAAAGATGAAGGTGGAACTAATCCAGTTGGGTCCGCCACCATTCGGGAGCGTCCACCGGAGGATGACTCAGATGATGATGAGCTTGAGATGCAGTCCTCCGGGGCACTCCTTACACTCTCCTGGTCACTGGGTCCCATCAAGTCTGACGTCTCACGTCCGAAACTGCTGTGACAAGCTGTGTCCCCACTGATGCTGGCCCCTTCTACTCCGCTTGACCTGTATGTATCTGAAATGACATGTAAAAATACAAAAACACATTCCCTCTAGACCTATATTTTTTGATATTGGCTCTACTGAGCTCAATTATGGGGCATAAAAAATATTCTTCTCCACACAAGATTATTAACTATTGTTTCATATTTTATTATATTTTTTTCCTTTTTTTTATAAATTATATTTCACATTTTAAATAACATCATTTCATTTATTTTTTCAACATTCTACATGTACATAGCTATAACTATTATCATTATTTAGATAGTAATACAATACATATGTTGCATTTAATCTCAGCACCTTTATGATAACAGCTGACAAAATGTGGTAAAGTCAATAAAAGCACACCCCCACACACACTCACACCTCTCTCATCTCTAGAAACATGTCCGTTATACACTATACACTCTCACTCTACACCCCAGGACAACACTGCATGCACAGATGGAAATAATGGGGTGATAAAATCAGCCCTCGGTTGCTGTGCTGGTAACTGGGGTGTCACACTCTCTGGCCCGACGTACGTTTCAATGGAATGGATAATTGTTCTCTATCTTCTTCAGGACCTATTATTTTATAATTTATGATGGGTGAAGGAGGGGGAAATCTGTAACAGCTATATGTCACTTTTATAAAGACACTTCCTTTGGGGTAATAGGAACGGAAATGGCGAGAAAATAGTGTGATGTTATCAATACAGGACCAAGCTCCACAGAATAAAATCCTTTAAGTATCTTAAAAACAAATCCTCTATATCGTCACTGAAGTCCACGCGAGGGCAATGCCGCTGCTTTATTGACAATCTTAATTTCTAGAACAAAACGTTATGGATATCTTGTCGATGTTGTCCTCATCTCTTATTTCTCCTTATCGAACATAATTTGCCCTATTTCCACTGGCTGTCTGTATATTGACCGTATTTTCTTATATTGTCTATTAATTTCTTTTCTTTCCTTTTTTCTCGGGTATATGTGATTCACGTTCCGCAGATAGATTCTGCCTTAACCCGTCATGCGTGCTTCTTCTCCGATGGGCCAAATCTGAAATGACATGTAACATGGGTTTATTGCAACTGCGTTTCCACACCTGACCATCACAAATCCACAGAAAACATTGAATAAGTCCACATATCACACCAGCTTCATGGTTTACTCCATAGGCTTCACATTTAGCATGAGCACATGCATACATGCTACATAACCTGCAAACAGTTGGGTCCACTCATGTCATAACCCCAGACATGCCCAAATGCATTGATGAATTGTCTACACTCTATCCTTATGTTCAAACTAGGATAGTTGGTCACCTTGCATAATTTGACAATTATTGTATACCATTGTATACCAAATAAGATGGATCCAAGTGTGAGATTTACACAATGGTCACACAAGGCCGAGAGTCAAACAAATCTAACTATTACCCATAGCACATCAGGATGTCATGAAGGTCAAGTTGAACACCAATGTACCATCAATACTACTGTCCACTACCTGAAAAGTCAAAAGAAAGCTGGACACATGTAGATTAGCTATGTATCACATTTAGTGAAAAACGTTCCCTGAAAACATTGAGGTACTAACATTTGGGAGATATATACTCTGCATTCACACAGCACAGCACTCTATATAGACATATGAAAATCCCCAATCCTGTTTGGTGCAGGTGATGACGCCAGTCATAGATTGCACATCTACAAGCCAATAAACATTTGAAGGTTTCGGGTGTTCCAGAACATCTATGCCATGAAGATGTGGGATCACCAGAGTCCCAATGAGCAGGCACATCACACCACTCTTTGGTATTGAATACTCAAATTACCTTGTAAGGATCAGTCTAGACACTCACATATGATACCCACAGTTCTACATCTCACTCCCTCATCCATGTTACCAGTCAGTGAATAAGTTTATAGAAACACTATTTCAGATGAAACATCAACTGGCAAATGCACAATGGCCAACATGTAGGCACTAATGCTGATGGCACCAGTAATGTCTGCACTTTCATTTCACTGTATAACCAGTATTTACCATTGGGAACTGTTGTATAGTCACTGCATGTACTGTGAACTCTATGTCATGTCACATGCAATAGGGCCCCCATCAAATGAGAGACAGTAGTGAGGGTACTTCACTCCTCACACAAGCAAGACGAGTTGCCTGTGTGGTACATTTGATTTACTGAGAACATGAGATGATTACTCACTTAACTCAGCCAGGTGTCTGCTCAAAAGGAGAGAATTGGATGTGGACAGGACTCTGCTGTCTTCCAGCTCATAAAGACAATAGTCGCAGCACAGCAGCAGGCACATACTACCACACTTACACTAACAATGACTCGTCTTATATGTAGCACATGGGTCACCACCAATATGGTTGGTGAAATGCTTGCAACACTCAAAGATGGCAATATGAAATGTATGACTCTGGCCAGGACTCACCCCCTTGTCGCTGCCGTTGGGCCCTCAACCAACCCATCAAGGTCTGGGTAGGCCACCACCAGTATGTGGGTCATCGAGGGGGTCAAGGTTCAGCATGTGCCCCTTCCACACTGGGAGGACTTCCCCAGCTGGACCACCACAATCTTCCGGGTCCAGCACCGCAGGTCCTTCCACATCTTTCTGTAGTGGACAATACGCTGGTTATAGACCCCCAGGGTCGATGGCTCTCCAAATGGCCTAATTCGGATGGGCGCTGACCTGTATGGATGCAATAGATGTAGAAACAGATTGTAACTGGAAGTTTGAGGATAACTGTCAGCCTGACACACATTTCTAGCACAAGCCTTAATCAAGAGGCATCATATTACATGTGTCCATGTCACATGCTAAGCACATCTAAAGCATGAATACACACTTTTGTAGTCATCTAATGACTAACCTAAACCCCGGGCATGGCCTACATTGACTGAGGCTGCCCACTAACATCATGTAGGCCAGGCCCATTCTACATGGAATGTGATGTGAGATACCATTACACATACCACACCATTTGTACCTTCTGAAGGGTAAACTACCTGTGCACGACTGTCCAGACACCTTTCCTGCCAGGCACATTGCATTGACGCATTTGGTCCATAGAGGCGAGTACCGTAGAATACACAACATCCTAAGACTATGGTCACAAGGTAAGGGCTGGTATGTGTGACACTAAGAGCAACCCCTCTGGGGGCTGTGTGGACATGTGGACTACTTACTTGAATATACTAGTAAGTCATAATAAGTTTGTGTTGTTTGTACTGCCATCACAGGACACCCTTTTTGCCATATGAATCACTGTAACAGGGATGACAATCTACATACCATTGTATATGTTGTGTGATAGGGACTATTGTAGCCAAGCAGATGATTCACATTTCTAAATCTATTCAAAAGTAACCCACTATCTACACTGTTCATGCCTCAGATGTGCAATAGGCCTGTACAGTGGAAGCAACACTATTTGAAAAGTGTCAACAGACCTGTGTGAGTAAGGGGGACAGTCATTAGATTAGTGACAGACACACATTGACACTGTGGGTCAATGGAAAGAAGTATCAGGTCAGGGGATCACCTAAGTCACAATGCCTTATATTATCCATGTAACAGCTATCAGGGCTACTAGTGGGACAGAAACTCTTTCTGGGAACATACATGGATCAGCAGGTCTACAGGGCCATTACTCCGTGCATCAGTTCTCCTGCCACAGTAGCTCTGGCCAAGGATGGGCCTTGACCCAGACTGCCCACGTATCAATGTCAGGCCTTGTCCTCTGCAGGCTGAGGCTGCTTATCCCACATTAACTCACATTTCCACCAATTCAATACAGAAAAGTGAAACATCTGCCCATTTCATATGTGAATATATGGTTCTGTGGCGCTCTGAAGGGGTCTGTGAGGTATAGCTACCTCCCAGACTCCTGTTTTTCAAAGTTTGATGTGGTCAGAGTGATCTGTGGGATGGTCACTTGGCTAACATCATTCTCAAATGAAAGTATACAGACATGGCTAATGGTGTTTAGCCTCTATATGACAATGCAAATATACCATGATGTGATTTGAGAACTAATTGTAGCTACTATGAATTTGAGCCCTGCATGGAGATGCGCATGTCACATAAGTAGAAATCACCCTTATCACAAATTAATAGTGACCTTTGTTATGTTTCATACTCATTGAGTAGTCCCCTAACCCTTCACCTACATTTACTGTACCATTACACTACATAACAGGTTTTGGTATTGACCTTTTACCTAGCTAAGCACTGCATAAATGTCGTGTGGTTTTCCCCAAAAGCCTCATTAATTATGCATACGGATTCATCTTCTGCATTATAACTATGCATGAGGGTCATCCCTTCCGTCATCCTCAGCTGACATGACACAGCAAGGTAGAGTCCCCTGAGGGTACCTTTTGCGTATATATACACCAAATCTTTGTCAGGGCAGGCAGAGGAGAAAGACTTCCATGCTGACACACTGACACGAGACGCTGAGGTTCTTGCACGCAGACACTCCAGCTTGCAGTGGTCTGACATCCCTCGTGGGGTGTTCATCTCGAGACCAAGATGGGGTCCCCCAGTCTCTCACTTAGGGTAATGGGGTTGCTTTCAGCCTAGGGGGATTCTTGGCTCTACACCTACATACATACTAGGTACACTTAGATACATCTAGTTAGGGTTGCATCTTAGGAGTACGCATTATTATTGTCACGTATTTATATGCTTGCATATATTCATTGTTTTAGCACTATGGTAGAAATCTACCATCCATTTACTCTGTTGGTGCTTAATATCCTTTATATCTGTTTCTGTCTTATGGTTATTTCAGCATACCTATTTTACACTAGAATGACGCTGGTTCAATAAATGCTTATTGAAAAACGTCCCCAAAGTTTATTCTGTGTTTCTCTCTGAGCCAAAGTGAGCACTAGTGACTGAGCGAAAAGTACTGTACTGTTTCCACAATCCCTGATGGGACAGAGTTGTCATGTTCGATAGTAAGGTAAGAGGAGTTTAAGGTGGCACTGTGTGCTAGCTAGGTTTACAGGCGAACATACCCGGTGGGGGTGTCAGGGAATCAGTCTGGACACCAATCCCACAGTTTATGTTGTCTAAACGTGCAGATTCTATATAGGTTTATAGGAACTACACGACACCTTCTCTCCACAAAGTCCAGTGCCCCATAATCCATTTCATGTGTGCCCTATGTAGGGGCCACACAATGTATGCAATCATCATAATGCTTACACTCTGACACTCAGAGGCACAGTGTATCCGATAGAAATAGAAAGGAAGCAGTGAAATGGAGTTGAATATGTATTTGAGAAACGTACCTGTTCCTCTGGTGAGCCATAGAGCTGAGCACACAGGGGATGGACCTGATCCACGAGGGCATACAGCTCCTCTGGAGTAAAGCACATGTTTTCTCCCCTGCAGTGCATGCCATGATTGCTCCCAGAGGTGGCAAACAGCAGCTAAAAAGGAAAGAGGTGTTGCTAGCAGCATTGTCAGGAGGCAAGTGAGCTATTTTTCCAACCGCCGTGTACATGTATGCCACGTGCACGGTCATCAGCGTTGGTGCATACAGCCATTGGACCGCGACCATCACTATCCCCAATGTTAGCCTATGGCTGTGTCCGTCATGCATGCGACGGCCTACCGCGAGGTCGACTTCTGCCGGCAGAGTACGTTCAATATGCCCTATTAGCGAGGTCAGGCATCCTCCATGTTAGCAGTTGGGAAAACTGTATTGGTGACAGTTAAGTGTGTCACCACCACTACAAATGAGGGTAAACATGTTTACATTTGAAATGCCCTGTTTCTATGTTATGCCCAGTACAAAACTTCATCTGTGAAGTGCATTACTGTGCACACAGGCAAAATGTGCCCAGTGCACTGTACTCCGTGGTTGGCTGTATTGCACATGAAATGTAATGCTACCCTCACTATAGTGACAATTTACAATTTCAGAATTGATTATGTGCACAGTTCTGTTGCAGACATGTGAAGGCCACCTTGGGGATGACAGGTGGAAGTTCAAGATTTGACAATGAGGATGTAAAATATGTATGCTTCATGAAGCATTGATGTTCAGACACATGACTTTTGCTTTACTCTTCACATATGTTACTCTGCACACTGTGGCCAAAACATATTTTTGGGTTACTCCCCACATAGGTACCCTGGAAGAGGGAGGAAATGCAAGCCTTAAGTGTACCGCCCATTTTCAGACCTACACACCATGGAAGAGCTGCATGTCATCCAGACGTTCCGTTTGAATCAGCAAACAATCCGGAATTTTTGTCATCAGTTGGAGCCTGACCTTCTATCTCACATCAATAATCCTATATCAATACTACCACTTGTTAAACTTATGTCTGTTTTGCATTTTTGGCTACAGGCTAATTTCAATTTACTATCTCTATTTCAGGTGGAATGTCACAACATATGTTCAGTCGGGTACTCACAGAGGTGCTAGCATCACTTTTGAGACACGTGACCAGCTACATCCATTTCCCCAGATGTGAGGATTTAGCCACTGTGAAGGCATATTTCTATGGATATGGTCATATCCCGCATGTAATTGGATCCATTGATGGCACCCATTTTGCCTTAGTACCACCACAAGCCAGCGAGCAAGTGTACCAGAACAGTAAGCACTTCCATTCTATCAACGTGCAAGTTGTCTGCTTACTAGGCCCGGCCGGAGTTTGCGGAGTTGCGCTCAGAGAAGCTCTATGAAGTGAAAGAAAAACTCTGCCGTGCTACGCGGAGTTCCGCGAGCAGGCGCAGTAAGGTCACATACATAAACACTGTAGCTGGATGTCACTTTTCTAAGCTCTGGCGACGGCAGCACACTTACCAATGACAATGTGCACTGCCCTGCAGGCTTCAGCCTCCACCAGCCAGAACTGTCTTCCTCCATATTCCGCTCAGAGTCTCCTATCTCCTCTACAGGCTCCGCTCTGGTCGACTCCATATCTCGTCTCTCTAGTCTCACCCCAGCTATGAACTGCAGTCCGTAACAGGAAGCCACGCACTCCTCAGTCATGATGACTCATCATGACAATGTGCGGGCAGGATGGCTCTCATTCGCCATGTATGCCACAAAATGGCGGGCCCTTTGTGAGAGCCGCAAGCTTCCATACCCTACGCGAGTCTCTGCCAGCACCAGGTGCACAACAATCTCACTTGCAGGGCGAGGAATCACTGTAACGCAAAGGCAGCCTGCAGTGGGTATGTAAGGTGCCGCAGACTCTGGGAATGACAACTATTTTGGGGTGCAGGACGGTTCGAAATTAATAATTAATTACACCGGGGCTGCCGCCAGGCACCAGCCCGCGCTTCTGCTTGCCTCTCTAGCCCGGGGAATTAAAATTATCCCGCAGCTGTCATGGGGCCGATTGGCCCATTTGTGGACACAGGGGGGCAAATAGACCCGAAGGAATCTTCCTATTTTGCTGCGAACCAAGTGAAAATGCCAGCTGTTCTGCAGGATTAAGCAGCAGTGTGCCTAACCCTGTTAGAGAAAATCTGTAGGAATGTGCGCTGTTGCTTCCAGAGTCCAGACACAGCAGAACGCTAAACAACACCATCAAAACCAGGGGTGAGCATTTGCGCATGGGTAAACTCCGCTCCGCTGGCGGATGGCAAAGTTGTTTTCAAAACTTCGCATTCCTAAGCAGAGTGCAGAGTTGCAAAACTCTGCAAATTCCACTGGCAGAGCGGAGCTTGCCGTCCACACTTACTGCTTACCGGATTTGTACATCTCAAACGTCTGTGCCCAGTTTCCAGGATCTGCACATGATTTCTTCGTACTGCGGAATAGCACCATATTCCAGCTGATTTCACAACTACTACCGGAGAGCGCCTGGCTTGTATCTAAGTGTGATCTGTCCTAACTTTGGGGTCTATTACAATGTCGTGCAGATCGCCACCACCCGCATGGCGGTGGCGATCCGCACAACATTATCCCCCGCCCGCCTCCCATTTCCCCCCCGCCACATTATGATGGCGGGGGTACCACGGCGGACGGGAAGACCGTCCGCCGCTTTTTTGCCCGGTCGACGAGTCGACCGGGCAGAAAAGGGTTGAATATGGTGGCGGTGTCTGCTAGACACCGCCATCCATATTACAATGGCAGCGGGAAGCAGCCTTTCCGTGGCGGCGTTGCCGCCACGGAAAGGCATACGGATACCTCATTTGGGGGCCCGTTGCGGGCCCCCAGGATGTTGGAGGGGTGGGGGGGCACATAGGGGGTACCTATGGTACCCCCCTGCATTTGCATGGACGACATGGCAGGCACCGCGCGGTGCCTGCCACGTTGTGCATGCAAATGCACAAATGCCTTTTTTGTATTGCGGCGGGTGGTGCTGCTGACAGCACCGCCCGCCGCAATGCAAAAAATGCAGAATGCGCCCGCCAGTGTGGCGGGCGCATCCTAATGGCACATGCAAGACTGCCGCACACATAGCGGGCGGTCCCATTTCCCGGGGCGATGGCGGGCGGACAAAGTCCGCCCGCCATCCTAATAGGCCCCTTTGTGTGGGTAATGTCAGGTAGTCAGGCTTCAATAAGACCCATGGAAGAACATGGCAGTCAGCAGAGCAGGCATTTGGGCTCCTGAAAGCCAGATTCAGATGTCTGGACAAAACTGGGGGAGCCCACCTCTACTCACCCAGGAAAGTGTGTAAGATCACTGTGGCCTACTGCATACTCCACAACATTGCCCTGCGAGGGAACATACCTTACATCGCAGAGGATGCAGGCCATGAAGACCCACCTTGTGGTGAGGCTGAAATGCCAAGTGAAGATGATGATAGTGGTGAAGAAGAAGGAGCTGACGTGACTCAAAATCTCATCCAAAACTACTTCTACTGAGTGCAAGTATGGTGTGAGATGTTATGACTTTGACTAATCTGGCAACTCTTGTAGTGATGTTGTGAGGAGGATGTTAATGCTGCACACTAGGAATATATGGGTCTGGAAATATCTGGGGAAAGGTGAATGTTTTATAAGTGTAGCTTTGTTCAGCTGTAAATGTTGTGTTGGGCCGTGTTCCCTAGAAGTAGACAATGTGATGTGTGTCCTATGTATGTTTTCTTAGCTAATCTCTCTGTGTTAGTCTGTTTTAGGTACCTTCACCATGTCACCTTCATTTGGACATTTAAGAGTTGTGACATTAGCAGGTATACGATGCTGTTCAGGCATACAAAGTGGACATGGATTGTTCCTGCGAATGTCTGTCACAGAGTTTGGGTGTACAAAGCCAGCACCAAGACAGTGTACACAGCAATAGGATGGAAGTTACCTGACTTCCATTGGACTTTTTCCTTGTGGTGTGTTTGGTCCTAATGCAATATGTGTGCCATCATGTGCTCCAACACAATGTTGTATTGTGTCCAATTCATGCTATCCTGCCTTCACATTGGCTAATTCCTCATTGTGTATGAACTGAAGGTAGCTGTTGATGTGTCTCCTCATTGTAGGCCAAAGTGCTTGTGGCACATCACTGACATTTGTTTGTGACATTCCACCAGATGCAAGCAACACTGGATTGGAATGACCCTGTGGTCAGAAACTGTTGTACTGACATGTATCTGTTTATTTGATGTAAGATTCCTT
The DNA here is from genome assembly GCA_963921515.1 of Calotriton arnoldi. Lineage (NCBI taxonomy): Eukaryota > Metazoa > Chordata > Amphibia > Caudata > Salamandridae > Calotriton > Calotriton arnoldi. The sequence goes on along the minus strand of CAWUFW010016694.1, from coordinate 111,545 downwards.
TTATGAGATAGGCAATATGGCTCCAGTTGATGACGTAGACCTAATTTTAAGTTGCCTATTGTGTAGGATTTTGTCAGATGTAAACCCTCCTTCCATGTTGTGAAAGTCTGCAACTGATTATGTGATCACTGACACAGAAAAACAATCATGTCTTATTTGCTATGCTTTTGACATCATGTCAGCCTATGATTCGAACAATGTTCTCAGACCAGACACTTGTATGTATGTGTTGTTGTGATATGGTAGTGATCCTGAGTTGGACATTGTTTACATACAAAACATTCATGCTTCCAGAAGTCCCTAGTTTTGACATTGCAAAGCTAACATGGTAGTACATTCATATTGTTATATGTGAGAATTACTACAGAAGACAATGATTTGGTGACGCGTGTTTTTAATGAAGTGAACAAGGATAAGATCAAAAAATGTACCTAAAATTACACAGTGCAAACATAAAGTCAAGTCTTTAGTCATGGTGGATGAAAACATTGTAGTAGATTCCAAATGGTCAGGAGTCCAAAGTCCAACATACTTCTCCCATCAGATATGGAAAACTGGGCAGGAATAGTCCAAAAAGTGAATGTGTAACACACACAGGAGGACATTAGGGACAACGCTTTCTACCTGGCAGTGGTGGGTGCCTTGTCATCCTGAGCTCCTGGATTTTTGGGTGGATTTCCCTCTTTTTTCCAGAGGAGGGTTCCAGAGCTGCTGAGACAGGAGTGTGTGCAGACTTGGGCTCCTCTGATGGGGCCTCCCTTTCCGTGGCTGTGGCAGATGTTGACGGCTTGGATGTTCTTTGACCACAGGAAGGGGTAGATACAGGTACAAAAGCCCTGCATAGGCTGGTGTTGATGTCCCGTAGCACCCAAACCAGGGAGGCCATGTTGGTGTTCATGCCGGCCACCTTGCTGTGAATGCCGGCCACCTGGGTGTGTACGCCGGCAATCTCCTGATATGTGGCCCTCTGCAGCTCCTTGATTTCCCTGGTTTCAGTCAATACCTGGCACATGACACTTTGGGAGTCCTGGCAGACTCCCAGGACTTGGGTGATGGCAGCCTTGGTGTCGGTGTCCCCAGTGGGCTCACTGTAAGCCCACAGTTACTCTCCCACTACGCCCACCCTCACGGCCCTGTGCCCTTGGCACAGACTGCACCATCCCACTGGGTCCTGGTTCCTCTATGACTGGGGTGGTGATAGCTGGCTCAGGATCCAGGACTGGAGGACACAGGATGATACTGACTATGCTAGGTGCACAGGTTCGGGGATCAGTGGTTGGCTGTGTCGTTTCAGCTGTGATGGGAGGTGTTGTTGTGGGCACAATGAGCCTCACTGTTGCCGTCTGTTCAGGCTGACCAGATGGGCCAGGACAATCATCCACGCCCACCTCTTCAGGAGAGTTGTCATCACTGAGGGCTTCGTCCTGGGGTGGAGAGGAACTCTGTTCGGTTTCCAACCTCTGTGCAGGTGCAGTGGTGGATCGACCTGTTGAGAAATAGAGACAATTGTTAATGGCGGAAGTGAGGTATCTACATCCACATTTTGTGTGTCACAGTAAATGGGGACCAAGAATAGAAAAAAATAGATAGAGATTAGTATTGTCATCTATTTGCGTGGAGTTGAAGTTAGTTACTAGACATTTGTAGACATTCAATAGATTTAGTAGATTTTATCAGCTCATTAGATGTGCAGATATGTGACATTTTGGCTTTAGGGATAGACATGCGATCTACAAAGCTCTGTTACAAACACAGTGTAGTCATAAAGGCCTAGTTGTGTCTAATAGAGGCAACACCCAACTTGGTTGTATGTTTAGCATGGTTCATCAAGTGAAGAAGTGCAGAGTCAAGGGGTCATCTGCCACTGCTCATCAGCTGAGTTTCTTTAATGGTGCACATATATTAGGGGTACACCGTTGTTATGGTGTCACTCATGCCATCAATAGTTTCAGTTGATGAGACCAGGACACCATCAAGCAAAGTGTTCAGACATATATCTGAGTGGAGCATTGTCTGTACATTGCACAGTCCATGACTAGCGAAGATCAGTAGTGACATGGCAGACAAGTGAGATGAGGCAAAAGGAGTCTAGCATTAAGCCTGGGCGGAGTTCCCGGAGTTGCAAAAAAAACTCTGCCGCAAGCAGCGGAGTGCGTCAAATAAATGCCGTTCACAGTGATTTTCAGTGCCAGGTGCTTGTCCGCACTGTGCAATCATCACGAACGGCACCATGCACAGCGCAAGTGGGTGCTGCTTCCTTTCTTGCTGCTCGAGTAGATTTTTACTCTGGCTGCAGGTTTATCATCGCGAACGGACGGTTTATCAACGCGAGTGGTCGCAAGCATACGCAGCCACTCGCAATGAGAAATCTGACCGCCCGCGTTGAGAAATCTCGCCGGGGGTTTGATTTTCCACGCTCGTGCTCCCCAACTTGATGTTGACGATCGCAAATGAGGAAAAATTTTGCCGGGAAGTGGACTTTCTTCCCTCGCGCTCGCCAACCTGACGTTGACGAACGCAGGCGAGGAAAAAAACTCAGAGTTTTTCAGAACTCCGCGAGCTCCGCATAACCCGGAGTGCGGAAAACTCTGCAAACTCCGCGAGCGGAGCGGAGTTCACCGTCCAGTCTTATCTAGCATCTTGGTTAGAGTTCCAGTCACAAGGCCTCATGGTAGTTGTAGTCACTTCAAACTCAACTTACCAACACTTGACAAATTGTTATTTTACCATACCTGTTGGCAACATGCATTTGGGATGGACCATACTTTTATATCTTGACACATATCATGAGTCCTGGATTGATATTTTGATGGTAATCCACTTACAGACAGCATTGCAACATGTGGTCTTATATACAACAATACACATTGACACAGCCAAACCAACATCTCAGAAACTTTAAGTATTGCATGTTGGGAAAGTAGATAGAGAACACAATAGCAAAAGCAGAGTTGATGTTGACGATCGCAAATGAGGAAAAATTTTGCCGGGAAGTGGACTTTCTTCCCTCGCGCTCGCCAACCTGACGTTGACGAACGCAGGCGAGGAAAAAAACTCAGAGTTTTTCAGAACTCCGCGAGCTCCGCATAACCCGGAGTGCAGAAAACTCTGCAAACTCCGCGAGCGGAGCGGAGTTCACCGTCCAGTCTTATCTAGCATCTTGGTTAGAGTTCCAGTCACAAGGCCTCATGGTAGTTGTAGTCACTTCAAACTCAACTTACCAACACTTGACAAATTGTTATTTTACCATACCTGTTGGCAACATGCATTTGGGATGGACCATACTTTTATATCTTGACACATATCATGGGTCCTGGATTGATATTTTGATGGTAATCCACTTACAGACAGCATTGCAACATGTGGTCTTATATACAACAATACACATTGACACAGCCAAACCAACATCTCAGAAACTTTAAGTATTGCATGTTGGGAAAGTAGATAGAGAACACAATAGCAAAAGCAGAGTTGAGAGTAAACAGGACATTGTGATATTGTGCCAGTTATTGAAGTGTAACTTACCAGAGTCCACTCCCCCTTCTACTCCTGTTAAATCCTCAGAATGCAGGATGGCCAAGACCTTCCCCTCCCAGGGAATGAATTGTAATTGTGCACTGGGAGAGCCACCGCCAGTCCTCTGAGCCTCCAGGTGGTCATCGTTGTACATTGTATGCAACCTCACCATGAGGTCAGTCCACTTCCTCCTAATGTCGCCCTGTGTGCACAGGGTGGTATCAACAGCATTCACTCTGTTGACTATCCTGTCCCACATTTCCATTTTCCTACTGAGAGGAGTATCCTGGACTGGGGAACCAAAAGGTTGGGCCTCTACTCTAATGATTTCATCTACCATGACTGTCAACTCTTGCTCACTGAAGCGTGTTTTTTTTTTTTACCAGGCATGGTGAAAAGAAAATGTGAGTGAGTATATGAATGAAAAACAAACAAGTGATATAGGTAAAAAGGTGCAAAACAAAAATTACAGGTGGTGGAGAGTGATAAATGGGAAGGGGATAATAGGCCGCTGAGAAAAGCGTTGTCTGTCTTGCTGTGCTGTAGTTGGGAAGTAAAGGATGCTGGTCAGGGATGGGGTGTGTTTTATAGTGTGATTTGCAGGTGGGTCCACTTGCCACAGCACATCAGCTGTGTAGTTTTTAAATCCATCCAATGGTCACTGTTGTGGTGTTTTTTTCCGTGCGTACAGCAGCAGTTGACTGCAATTGGGTAACTGCAGTTTGATAACCACTGCTGGGATACCACGAGTATGACTATGTAGTCATAAAATGCTCAGTGGGTAGACTGTGGACCTGATGGTGTCGGTGGATGCAACGCTGACATTGCAGAATGCCACGGTCCCTGCTGTCACACCGCCACAGTCGGCGTTTCAGACACCACAACTTGTAATATGGCAAGGGGTAGATCTCTGGCGCAGAGGTGTCGTAGAGGATGCCGATGCAGCGTTTGGGCAGTCGGGCCGCCAAACCCATAATCAGGCCCTTTGTGTTTAAATCATTTTAAACATTTAGGGCCTGATTACGATGTCATTCGGAAAGCCTCCGACCGCTAGTTGGAAGCTTTCCGACCGCGGTCAGAGGCTTTCCGACCAACGCGGTCAGTTTGCGGTCTGACCGCCCGATTACGATGTCGGGGGTCGGAACGTAAACCGGCTGGTCATTCCAACTCGGTTACAACCGGCCCACGGAGTATTCCTGTTGGTCGGAACCGCACCTCAATCCCCTATGGACGGCGTTTCCACCGTCGGGATTATGATGTTGGTTTCCCACAGCCTTTCCGTGCCGGCCTGTCCAACATGCCACGGTTGTCGGAAAGCGGGCCTACTTGCCTCTGCGGCCTACGGTTGGTGGTCCCCTCTGTAAAAGCCTGCACTGTGTGGCAGGCACCATGGGGTGCCTGCCACTGGGTGCAGGGTTTTACACACACACCCATTTCTCTATAAGAGCCTGTATTACAGCCGGTTTACGGCCGTAACACAAGCTCCCATACAGAAAAGTGAGTTTGTGACCGAACAGTGTTCGGTCGCAACGTAATCAGGCGGTCTGAACCGCCGACCAGAGGTCAGTCGGTCGGTCCCGAGACAGGGATGGTCGGAGGCAACTCCGACCGACATCGTGATAAGCCCCATAGTATAATTTTTTGGTTTATATCTTACATTTGTTTTAAGTATTAATTTGGTGTATTATCTTTCTGCATTTTTTTATTTAGTGGTGACAATATTTAGGTTGGTGATTAATTTTTTTCCATATTTGCATAGTGTTGTACATTTTCAGCATGGTAACAATATTTTGTATGTCTCTATTTTGGGTTTGATATTTAGGTACATTTTGTACAGCAATATTTTCATGCTCGATATTTGTGTATTTCTTGTTTAACTATAGGGCCATTATATTTTTGTAGTCTTTTGATATTTGCATATTACAATATTGTTTTCCTCGATATTCTATAATAGAATCTTTTCAACAAGTACATTGGACCAGCAACATTGGTCACAAATGATGTGGATTAAATACCACTTTTACATGGATTTTGGGAATGTCCTCCAAGAAACCTTACACACTGAACTGATACAGAAGAGCCTAATATAAGGTCAACATAGCCTACACAAGCTTCACAATTAGCCACTCACTTCAAATAAGTGTCAGGTGATCCCAGGTGGGCCAAACTTTCAAAGTATTTCTGTATTAGAGTAAATGTGTTCATTGGTCCTTAGGTCTTGCCTACGGACTGCTTTTTCTATATGTTTTCAAAAGGCCTAATGTGTACAATATATGCAGTGGCCTTTGTGTCAGCCCATTCATTATTATTGGTTGGCTTGCATGTCAGTCTCATTTGCTTTTTTTTTATTTTATGACTTTCCTTACTCGCCTTGTACTTGTCCCTCCCCTGGAGCATAATTTCTTTACCATCCTTTTGATTGGATGACGTGTATCCTTCCACTACTTATTTTCATGAATTACTTTTTTCCTTTACTTTCAGCTCTCCATGTGGGGCATATGTTCTTTTTTGTTCTCTTGTCCTCTCCATTGTGTGCTGCTTCCCTCTTCTTCCTCCTTAGCTATCTGTGTTCAAAGGGGAAAGATGCAGCATGTGAGGCAGAAAGGTCTTGAAGAAGGAGATGGGGTGCGAACCTTCTGATCCTCCGGCCAAACCATAAATGCGTAAATTATTGCTTCTGTTGTGATTTTTAATGTCTTCCATATGTTTTTTTAAGGATAACACTTCGGCTTGCAACGCATGAATAGTCCGCCCTGAATCCTCTAAATGGTCCACTTGTTTTTCCATCTGACCTCATCTATTCTCCACTACAGACCATTTCTCACCTAAAAGTTGGAGCTGTTGATTAGTATCCTCCATATAAGGTTAAGTGCCCTGATCTCTTCCATAGATATTGCCGTGTTAGACTTAACTGGAAAAGGAGGATCTTTTTTAACTCTTTTGGTTGCAGAAATGGCAGATGTTGTTGCAGGTTTGGAGGATATCTTGGTATTAGATGTGGATACAGCTGACATATTAGAAGAAGACGCCGAAAGTTCATGACTGGTACCCATATTTTCCTCCATATTATCCAATACAGAAAAAGCATTAAAAATATCAACTTTGGTGGTAGATTTAGAAACTGACATCACAGGAGCATGTCATTTTAGGTTCCTGGTCTTTCCCATATGTGGAGTTATCAACAGCTTGAACTAAAGCAATCACCAAAGCAAGAATGTGAATTGTGATAGCTATATGCAAAATAAGTCAATATTAAATCATGGTAATACCAAATTAAATTATCTAGAATACATCACTCAGAACCACAAATTACGGATATGTTAAATATAGTCATGAGATTACAATTATGGCTCCAGTAAAATATTAACCATTGTAAATAGAACTACAGAACATTGATGTGAAAGGGTAAAAAGCAGGAATATAAAATTGATGTGGAGAATTGAGTAAGAGGAAGAAAATGGTGGTAAGTAATTTCAGTTCAGTCATTGCGTCCTTCAGAAACCAAGAAAGTGCCATACAGAACTAGCAGGGCAAGTACAGGCAAGTCACTGTATGTGTTTAAAAAAACCACCACTTGTGTTATTAAGTGAAAGAAAGTCCAGCCGTTGAAACTGGAAGTCAGCAAGGAGCACAGAGCTTCATGAGGAGGCACAATAGGAAGAACAAAATGGTGGGTGCATCCCTTTCTTCAACGCGCCTGCTGGTGTCAAAAAGAAAAATATTTCAAAGCAGCATAATATAATAACCGGAACACGCTGCGATGTTCAGGAGATGTTCCAATACAAGAAGCTTTATAGTGGAGATATAAAGTGGCCATGTGTCAGCATCTGCTTGAGCTTTCCCAGAGACCGTACTGGAGCCTCAGCAGGGAGGGGCCATCCCGCAATGGCATTAAGCCATGCCCCCAAAAGCACAGCAACTCTAAACTAGCATTGACAACCCTTGAGTATTGTGGACATGAGCGTCGACTCGTCAAAAGGCCAGGGGTAGCGGAAGTGACATCACTTGTGCATCAAGTGACATCACATGACTTTTGACCCGGATGACCGCTTGATAAAAAAAAATATGTCACAGGAAGTGACATTATTGAAGTAAAACTAACAGGTGCGGTACTAATATAAACACAAAACCACTACTAAAGCTGGTTACTGTTTAATTTCATTACAAACTACATGTTAACTAGTGTACTGCCATAATATGCTAGAAGCAAAGTCCTGTTGTGCCAGGGCTGATCTGTCGTCTACACAGATACAATCATTGAGGGTCTCGTTACCATGTCAGGCGGACGAAACCGTATCTGTCTGGAACCGACCGGCCATAGGTCAGCATTTCCGACCTCACAACTTGGTGTGCGGTATGTGTGGCAGGCGGAAAAGGGCTGCAGCACAAGCTGCCATAGCAAAAAGGATGTTTGGAAACATCCCTGCACCGTGTGGATGGCACCTCACGGTGCCTGTCACACGGTGCAGGGATGTTTAGGGGGACACCATAGGTGACGCAAGGGGGGAAAGGGGCCCTGCTCGGGGCTCCCAAAGTCACTTTCCTTCTGCCTTTTCAGGGCGAGCTGATCGCCATGAAAGGGCAGGTGGAAAGAGCCTTCAAAATCCCAACGGCGAAGCCGAGCCTGGCTCCGCTGTCATTAGGGGATTATGGTGCCTTCCGATCCACCAACGGGATCCTTGAGCCCATTGGAACCGCGTCGGAATCCCCCCACAGGTTTCATTCCGACAGGCCCTATGTGTTTAACATAGTCATAGGCAATTAGAGACTAAAATGCTCAAGCCCCATATCCCCAAAATGCCCACACGACCCTTAAATAGCCATGCATAAACATCATATGGACAGCCACACCCAACATATCCTGAATTTTAGCCTCACAATATCAATTGTAGCTGCATATGTCATGTACAGGTTCTAGGATGACCATGTCACCTGAGGTCATTATGAACACTGTCTCCAGTCCTGAAAGGTTCACCTTTGGGTATGCTGGTGCAATTGGCTCAACTGAAGCGAGCCAAGATCACAACTACCAGAGTGCACTTATTAGTTATATGGTTCACTGACAAAATATTAACTACCAAAATATCTACATACAAAAATATTGAGTCAAAAATATCGAAGTCAAAAATTTCAACTTTCTATACTTATAATTAAAATTACAAAAATAGAGAAAAATATTAATGTCACTAATATAGTTGCCTGAAATATCAATTATTAAATATGTATAAATTTACATAGTAAACATTAATTACATTAAATAATAATGCTAATGTAATACAAATAAAATATATTTAATATATTTTTGGGAAAATATAACAATTATTATTATTTTCAATTTTTAAAAAAACATATATATATATATATATATATATATATATATTTACATATATATAATGTAATAATATTATTATATTAATATTTTTAATTTATATTATAATTTAAAACTTTCTAGAATATAATATAAAAAAATAAAATATATATACATACATCCAATAACATAATGTTTTTTTTTAAAACAAACCATTATAAATACAAATAAAAAATGAAACAAAATAAAATGTTTGAATATTCTAAAAATAGATAAAATATTAAAAACATTAATAATTATAAATATTATAATTTTAAATAACCAAAATCATTCCATCCATCATCTGTTCTTTTTTGCATTTGTCGCCCTAAAAGTGAAGGGTATGCCCAGACATAGGTCCCTTGCTCACTACGCCACCAGATTCAAGCTAGCCTGGCGGATGAGGGGTGAAACTCCAAAACCGGTCCCAGGATGCTTGTTTCTGGTCCAGCAAGGACCTGGCCTGGCAGTTCGGGCTGGACTGTTCCAATTGGGAGCAGGGTCAGGACGAATTTTCATATGGCTGGGTCTAAACTGGAAAGGTGTGGCGTGCAAAAAAAGATGGATTTAACTCAGATTTGTGACTGAGGGTGAATGTTTGATTGGTTCAGCATTCTGTCCATCATCTGTTCGTTTTGCATTTGTCGCCCTAAGTGGGAAGGGTATGCCCAGACATGGGTCCCTTGCTCACCACGCCACCAGATTCAACCTAGCCTGGCTGATGAGGGGTGAAAGCCAGAAACCGGTCCCAGGATGCTTGTTTCTGGTCCAGGGAGGACCTGGCCTGGCAGTTCGGGCTGGACTGTTCCCATTGGGAGCAGGGTCAAGACTGATTTGCATATGGCTTGGTCTCAACTGGAATGGCGTGGTGTGCAAAAAAACTATGGATTTAACCAGTGGCGGCTGGTGACATTTGAAAGTGGTGAGGAGTAAAATTTGTGTGGGAGTGCACCGCGGCAAACGAGCGTAGCGAGCGAGTCTGAACAACCTAAGGCGGGTTCGGGGGGTCCCCCCCCCCGAGAACTTTTTTTTAAAAAAGTGGGCAAACTGGGACATCTTAAGGATTTTGGGGGCCCTGGGCCAAAACATATTAGGGGGTCCCTGTTAGGAACAGCTTTGAATATATAGTCCAGTTTCAGCTGTGTCATGCCCTCTTTGACAGGTCACTGACAGTGCACAGGCATTCCTCCAAAATTCTAAATGTGTTTACATCTATAATATTCATGGATAGTGATGACGTGTTTTCAATATTGCAATGGATGTCAGTGTCATTACTGGCACCGGAGTCATCCCCATCACTGCCAGCAGCATCGCCGCCAGCGCTGCAAGCATCGCTGTCACTACTCTTGCTGCCAAAAGCGTCACTGCCCGTACCACTGCCCATACTATCTCTCTCAGCAGTACAGCCGCCAGCATGCAGGCACCGCTACTACTACTATCGCTGCCAAAAGCGTCACTGCCAGTACCATTACGATCTCTCTTAACAGTACTGCCGCCAGCACTACAAGCATCGCTGTCACCACTCTTGCTGCCAAAAGCGTCACTGGCCGTACTGTTGCCCTTGCGGTCTCTCTCAGCAGTGCTACTGCCACCAGCATGCAAACATCGCTACTACTATTATCGCTGCCAACAGCGTCACTGCCAGTACCACTGCCTTACGATCTGTCTCAGCAGTACTGCCGCCAGCATGCAAGCATCGCTGTTACTACTATCGGTACCAACTCTCACTGAAGTATTATCAGTACCACTGCTACTGCCACCAGCATGCAAGCCTCACTGGCAGTACCGCTGAGCTTGCCATCTCTCTCAGCACTGCCACTAGCACAGCATGCACACACCTGTGCTATTACTATCGCTGCCAAAAACGTCAGTGCCTTTACCACTGCCCTTATGCTCTCTCTCAGAAGTACCACTGCCAGCAGTGTACGCTTCCCTTCTACTACTGTCGCTGCCAACACCGTCACTGCCACTAACACCCCTGTGGTCATCTCTCTCAGCAGCATTACCGGTACCACTGTTATCAGCTCCAGCATGCTAGCTTACTGGCCAGTACCACTGCCTATGTCATCTCTCGCAGGAGTATCAGTGGGCCTGCAGTCTGCAGAAAGGCCAGAGGTGACTATCACCTAGAGATGGGATCACAGGCCAGCAGCCTAGCAATGCTAATGCTCAAGGCAGCCTCGCCCACCCCTCCGGCTGCGCTCTTTCTATAGTGAACCAGTGGTTTGCCAGTCAGACCACGACAGCTGCCTTCCCCGGGCCTGCTGCGCTGTTTCATTGAAGTCAAGCCTGCAGGAGACCGAATCAAAAATTACTAGATGTCTTGTGGCAGCGGAATTGATTGGAAAGGGAAGGGACTTTCCACACAGCAGTTGAATTTCTTTTCTTTGAAATAATTTAGCATACAGTATTTTCTTGTACATAAACTTCTATTCGGAATGTTCCCATGGGGAACAGGGTCAAGATTGTTTTGCATATGGCTGGGTCCAAACTTGGGTGGCGTAGTGAGCAAAAATACGATGGATTAAACCCAGATCTATGAATGGGGGTTAATGATTTGTTCAGCATTCCGTCCATCATTTGTTCTTTTTGTTTTGTGTGGAAGTCAGCTGTTGTAATATATGTGGCGATGCAAAAACAGAAAGCTCACATAGAAGCCCCAAAACACTGGTCAGGCGGCATGCTAGACCAGACACTGGATTTTAGTTCACATATATTAAGCCACACCCTTAATGGCATAAGTCACATTTCTTGGTAAGAAATCCTATTTATGCTTCTCGGGCCACGCTCCTTTTAGAGGACCCCCTCCCCCCTTTAATCTCAGTTAAAGCCCTGCCTACTCACGCGTGAGAGAGAGACATCCGCCTGCTGAAAAAGAGTTGGATTTTCGCACAAGCCAGCCCACCTCCGATTCACCTAAAAACAATTACTGTTCCTCCAGCATCGAAAGAACACTAAACTCTTCAGAAAAGCACGTTTGATTCCGAGAATAGGCTTTCAATTTATGCTTAAAGCACTATTTTGAAATAATTGAAAATAAAGAGATTTTGGTACGACGACGCAGTGCAGCCCGTTGTGTTTTTTATTCTCTCCATTCACAAATAATGATCAAGAACTGCTGCTTACAAGCGCTAAGAAGCGGCGGTCCGTCACAACAAAGCGCTTTGCCAAACATTTAAATAAATAAATACACCACATACCAGCATGCACATGGTACAGGCACGATCTTCACGTAGCCAAGATTAACAAAGTCAGGGCATTGCTGCCAGTGCGAAAATCACAAACATCCCATCCCAATCTAATTAAAGTGAATAAGAAAAAAGACAAAGCCAGTTACCACTTGTCTCATCCTTCGATAATTGTTAAGGTGCTGTTGGCGCCCTGTTTTAGAAGGTTTAACAGACACCAAAAGTAGCTTAAAAAGACCATTATTGCAAGAGTGGCTGTGAAATGTAGAACAGCCGTGGTGGGTCAAAGACAAAAGGCCATGCAGGCAGGGGCCCATCCACTGCGAGGCATCCCTCGTGCCATGGGGAGCCCCTCAGAGTTCCTCAGTGTCCCTTTTAATATCGAGTCTCCACTTCCCTCCTCTGGCTTTTCTGCCGTAAGGGAGGGTTTTGCCTTTCACATGTAAAACAGACATGTTCCCGCGTGTTCTACAAATCAAGGATTTTGAGGAATTGGCGACCCATCGACCCCCCGGCCCCCCTCCCCCATGACCCCGGCCAGGGCCGGACTGGCCGTAGCGGGCACCGGGCAATCCCCCGGTGCGCCGCACGGGTGGGGGCCGGTTTTGGGCCCCTGGGGGCCGTTTTTGTTACAGGGCCGTTTTTGCAAAATCGGCCCTGTAACAAACTCGGCCGAAAACCGGCCGTGGCAAAGAGCTCGGGGGGGCCGGCCGAGCACTTTGTCAGGGCCGGTTTTGGTTCCCAGTCTGGCCCTGACCCCGGCATTCAAAGCTTTTCACTTGTGGGGGAGCTCTGGTTCTTTACATTTAAACCCATCTTCTTAATCCGAGATCCCTTCGATTTATAACTATTCTAATGGGGTGGACTCTAGCCTTGTTAGGTCGAGCCTAGCGTTGCAGCGCATGCGCTGCCCGCTTTGCGAGGCATGCTGTATTAGGGTATATTTTAGAAGTGGTGTGGAAGCCCCGCCCATATTTTTCACTGGCTGGCGTCATCGTCCATGGTAAATGCTGGCTTCCGATTGATAATGAGGCTTCTTAGTCCCTCCTTGTTACCACCCTGTCTCCTTTTGGGACCGCCCATCAGGGCTGGATCTTTTACTTGCGGCTTTACACTGTCTCCTTCATTAGTCGGTAAGCACTAAGCACTATTTTTTGTTCATTCGGCTTTAACAATAGCTGCCGGCCAACCCCGCGAGTGCTGTGTGGAGTGGCAGCTATTGATGCTTGTTTTTGTTTTGGACGAGTTAGCTTGGGTGTTTTTGGAGTAGTAGGCGGGGTAATCTGGTAGCTAATTTGTTGACCAAGTGGCGTAATTCTGGGCTAATTGTTTTTCTTTTTTTTCCTAAATCTCACAGCTGGGTAGATTCCTGGCAAGCTATGGCGCGCCAGGAAGCACACCAGCCTAGGTGCTATAAAAAGTAAATCAAACGATAATGTTGCAAAGATCGCCACAGTTTTAGAGAGGCAGTGTGTTTTCGGCCGCAGCTGCTCTTTAAAAGTGTGGAGGTAAAGAGAAGTATGCAGGGGTGATGGACAGGGGGCCTGCTCCAGTCACACACCCTGCACCAGTTTATGCATGCTCCTCAATGCAACCACTCGAACAAGAGAAAGTGCTCCGAGACCACAGTGGTTGTAGATGTGAGCGCTATGCCAGTAACAGTAGAAGTACTCCAGCAGGGGCTCTTGGCAGGGGAGTGATTGTGTGACGGCGGCACCAATGATTCCCACCATTGTGACCGGCCTTGAAGATAAGTGGGGCCGCTTTGGCGGCAGGGCCTCTTTGGAGACTGGGCCTCTTTGGCTGCAGGGCCTCTTTGGAGACAGGGCCCCATCTCGCACTTGGCCTGCGCCGGCTGCTGTCTGCTCGGCCTTATCTCTCTGCTCTGACTGTAGCTAAATAACACGTTATGGCCCCTGCTTGTTGAGTTGCATTAACGCGTGTGTATATTTAGTTATACTGCCAGGCGTGCACTGTGGTCGGCTCACGCGCAGTGCGTTGTGAGTATTGGCTCCCCCAGGACACTGGTGCACTTCACTACAAATCTGCCTCTGGCTCGGGACAAGTTCACGGCCTTGGTTGCAGTGTCAGTAGAGATGCCAAAGAGCGAATGGGCATGAATTTAAACCTAACTATGGAGGTTGTCAAGAGGATTTTCAAAACGCACTAAAAAGCTTGTGCAGGGTGGCTGTGTTGTCGCTGTTTATCCTGCCCTTGTTTGGTGTTTGTATTGGGGTGGTAGTGGTACTAGGACGATAAGATTGTGAAAACGCGGAACTGGGACGTTCCGCAAACATAGAAGTAGGACTCCAGTTTTCTATTGGCCAAGCGGCACAGAATGAGGTGTCAGCGCAGACCAACATCTGAAAAACAGAACACGAAGCATTACGGGGCAATTTAAAGTAACTTAACACACAGTGTTATCTCTGTAAACAATTTGGATTCTGATATGGCTGCTTACAAATTCTTCACCAAACAGATGAGAGCTGTTCTCAATTGACTCTGAAAACCGGGGCATGTGCTAAATTAACTGACATTTGCAGAGGCACATGTTGGAAAACAGGACGGTCCCGGTAACAGCGGGACACCCGGTCACCCTAAATATGATGGCTGCACTTACCACTACTGGAGGTCTAGACTGGCACACCCCACCAACCAAGGGGACCGACTACCGTTAGAAAGATGAACAAGGACAGCGCCGTGTGCTCCACTTCAGGGAGCTGTGCAGAAGAAGGTATTACAGAGATCTCAAGGTGCCCCGCGAGTAGCTCATTCAGTCTAGTTTTCTTTGCATCCTGGGACTTCTACTTTTCTATTCCTAAAGGTAAAAACAAAAGTAAAAGTTCAAGAAAGCAAATTGTAAAACCAGGACTTGATCAAAGTAAATAACTGCCTCCGAGATAGAGGAGAAGGCAGTGGAGAGATGCTCGGTGATTGACAACAGAAGTATTTGCCTTCCCTACCATATAGAACTTAAAAGATAAAATATATATAATATTATATTGCACCTTGTTGCAGTATGACCTGGTAGTAAAGTTGTGCTGTCTCTTACATTTTAAATAAAATAGCGCACACGAGTACTTTCATGAAATAACCTCTCTACTTTTCAGACGTAGTGATAAAGCTCAGGGGAAAGAGCTTGAGCGGAGGGTCTCCTTGATGTCTGCTCACCCCTCTTTGCATCCTACTCTGTCATTTCATTTCGGTTGACTAAACTGGTTTCTGCTAGGAGCTGCTAACTAATTTTGAATGAGAACACATAAAAACGTGTCTCCCTCTCTGAAAACCGGTTCATGTGCTAAATTTACTAAAAATGTGCATTGAAAAATAGTGAAAACCAGGACTGCGACGGATCCGGGAAGCCGGGTCACCCAATGGTGCTGCTTCTGTCTGTTCTATTCCTGTTGTGTGTGATAGGGAAGCTTCATCTGCTGCTGCTTGTCGTTTACCTGGCCCGAGTGTGTGTGGGAAGCTTGCGGAGCTGCTAACAGCGTTGAGTTAGTGTGAGAGAAGTGTACATTAATGTTGCCTGTGCTATACCTGCTCGGAGTGCATATGGAAAGTTTGTTCTGCTGATGCTTGTGTTGTACCTGTTCTGTTTGTGTGAACGTGTGCGTGAGAGGGAAGCTTGCTCGGATCAGGTCTGTGTTGTACCTGTGCTCTTTGTGTGTGTGGATGTGTGAGAGAAGGCTGATTTGCTGCTGTCTCTGATGTATGTGCTCTATAGGTGTGTGTCCCCTGTTTTGCTTGTATGTGTGTTCGTCAAGCTTCTTCTGCTGTTCTCTGTGCCATATGTGTTCTGTTGTGTGGCTCCTGTTCTACTTGTTTGTGTGAGGGAAGCTTGCTCTGCTGCCTATTCTGTACCTATTGTGTATTGGTTATTGAAGTTGCTCTGCTGCTCTCTGTGCCATGTGTGTTGTGTTCTACTGGTATGCATAGTGTGAGGGAAGTTTTTCTTCGCTGCCTATGCTGCACCTATCCTGTGAGGGTTGGTGAGACTTGCTGTGCCTTGGCTGTATTAGTCTTTTGTGTGTATGGGAAGCTTGAGTATAGGCACTTTCATCACTGTTGCACTTTGTTATTGAGGCTTCTGTGGCATGGTGGCGGACACAAGAAGCCATCTCAATGCAAGATATCTTGGCTTTGCCAATGATTTTTTTAGCCATGCTGTACAGCAGTGCCACCTCTGTGCAGCATGGCTGAAAGAAAAGGAAAAAACAAACACATGCAATGACAATGCTGGCTGCCTGATAGCCTTTCTTTTCTTTTTTTTTTTACTTTCAACCATGGTGCACGGTAGATGTGCTGCATCTTAACAACATGGCTTAAAAAAATTGACAAAGTTAAATAGTACACTCTCAAATCCTAGCCTTGGCGCAACATCCTCTGCTTCTGGGTAAATCACTTAATCTCTCTCTGTGCCTAGAAAGAAAAAAATGTGTTAAATTGTCTGGTTCTGCTGTAAAGCCAACACAAAAAGATGATGGACGGAGTGCTGAAACTTTTCAGACACTCACCCCCAGTCACTAATACATCAGGGTTAAATCCAGGATGCTTGTTTCCGGACCAGGGAGGACCTGGCCTGACAGTACTGGCTGGACTGTTCCCACAAGGAACAGGGTCAAGACTGATTTGTATATGGCTGGTTCCAAACTGGGGTGGCATAGTGAGCAAAAGAACAATGGATTAAACCAAGATCTCTTGACTGGGGGTGAGTGGTTGAAATATTTCAGCACTCCGTCCATCATCTTGTTGTGTTTGCTCTGTTGTAAAGCCCTCATTGCCCTTAGGCCTGGGTGCACTCTAAAACCTCCCACAAAAGTGTGCTCCATTCTATTTTTGAGTGCTCCCTTACCAGTCAATGACTTTTTGTGCATTGTGAGACTCTCCACGGCGTACCTTATCTGCGAGCAGTGAGCCCTCTCTTCCAGTCGTGTGCACTCTCTTCCATCTGCATTAGTACTCCTTTTCAACACTGAGGCTCTGGTGTACTAACACTTTGCACCGGGTTTGCCTCACAAAATTGGCAAGTACCCTGCACAAAGTGTTGTGCTGGGAATTACGTTGCAATTGAAAGTTGCCTGAAGTAATGCACAGTAGTACTATGCACTCCTTTGTGTCAAGGCGGTGTAGTTGCTCGAATATGATTTTACCATGAAAAACAAAAGACGAGACGTTTGGCAAAACAGGAACAGTTGGTTTAATTAAACACTTCGGCCGAGAGCACAGTTACAGAAGCGGGTCTGAGGACTGACTCAAAATACAATCAGTGTGAGAAGGGTTTATAATTTTTTTTGGGTATCGTAAAGTACTTCCGACAATCCATTTTTAGGTCGAGCCTGGCAGCGCATGCGCTGCTCTGCGAGGCATGCTGTATTCAGGTAGGGACTTGAAGCTCTGCCCACTCTCCACCATATATTTCATTGGCTTGTGTCATTGTCCACCATAAAGTGTGGCTGTTCATTGTTCAATAGGCTTAGTAGTCCCTCCTTAGTACCGCCTTGTCTCATTTTGTAACCCCATATGGCGACACCCGCTGTAACGAGTGTTGTTACTTGCTAGACTTTAATTACAGCCTCCAAGCACTATTTTCTCAAATAGCTTTGTCCTGCCTGCTGTTGCAAACAGGACACGCTCTCTCCTAATGCTTTTTAAAATTTTTATAGCACGGGCGCCGGAAGTTTCAATGCAATAGGTCCTGCATTTGCGAGAGTTTTGGCTATTGGCATTGTAAATCAGAATGCCTTTTATTTATCTGTTTTAAAAACAACACATAAATAAAAGGCATTGTCATTTACAATGCCAATAGCTCAGACTCTTGAAAATGCGAGACCTATTGCATTGCAAATGCTTGGGTTTTTTTTATGTTCGAGTTTTTCCGAAACTTTTACCTTTTCTTTATTATTCTCAGCGTGTTATGGTGGTGAATGCCTTATTAACTCATGGCTGCCCTTCTATAATGTGGAATATTTGGCCCAAGAGAACAGTTACAAGATTCCAGCACATCCACAATGTTGCCGCCTGTGTGCCCTCTAGCCTTGGAAATGTGACTCGGTTTCCTCCAAACGTAGGGACATTCGCTGCCTTCCCCTACTTTTAAGAATATATTTCGAAGACATTTGCTTCAAGCATTGTATCTACCTTCCATTCTCACCTTTGTTTGGCAGATTTTTTGTTTCAAACTCAGGCGCGGCCGGAATGACGGGGGGTGCAACGGGGGGGCACGCGTGGGGGGGTGGGAGGGGTTTAATTAAAATAAAATACAACTTACCTTCCCCCGGGTCCCGCGTTTTCCTGCTGCTGCAGCTCTCTCCTCGGGAAGCAGCCACCCACAGGCATCCGCCTTTCCCTCCCCTCCGCCAATCACAGCGCTGCAATGGCAGCGTTGTGATTGGTGCGGACAGCGCCCAGCCGGGCGCCTAATGGGAGGCCTTCGGCCCCAGAGGGCCGACCAAACAGTCAGGGCCCACAACAGTGGGCTAGCCACTCCTCCCCTACTTTCCAGCAGACCCGCCCACCCGCCTGCCCACAACCAGGCACGTCTGCTTTCTCGCAGTGCGAGATGTAGAAACATAAAATGGTAGTTTTACCATTTTATGTTTCTGCTTCTCGCACTGTGAGAAAGCAGTGGGGCAATGCCCCTCCACCCTAACGGAGGAGCCGCCCCTGGATTTAACCCAGATCTACACCTCACCCCAACAGGTGCTGTGAACTTGGAGGCTATATCTGTTTCAGAGTTCCACCATTTTAAGTGCAACTTGTCTACAATTGGCTCTTGGGTTCCACACAGACTTGAACTGTGAAGTGAGCTACTCTACTGCAATGAATGATGATAATTGATGCAGTTAATTAGTAGAAAGAATGTAAAAAAAGGCCGCAAAGATTCAAACACATTTTTTAAATAATGTTTTTCCACACAGAGTCCCTTGCTGTGATAGAAACACAAACCTTTAAACATGGCCAGCAACGCCTATAATTCTCTATTGGCTGGACATGACTGAATGTGTCAAACCTTTCTACATAATAATAAATGTAACAACCCAAAGGAAGCCTGGTCATGTTGGGGGTCCAAAGGGGCTATGGTAGTGGGCTGCTAGGTGATCGGATAAATTGTAGCAGTTTCCATGTGCACATATTTATACAGTATCCAGCCCAGCCACAGGCAGTTTTGTTTTAGAAGAGCTCAAAGGAAAATGACAACAAGATCCACTTTTTTCCACTGCTTTTGTGACTACAAGGGCCAGGGGTAGCAAGGCCGGTGCCAGGGGTCTCAAGGGAAATGCCAGGGGTCGCATTTGCTACCCCTGGAGCCACTAAATGATGTTGATGAGTGTGAACCTAGAGTGTTCTGCATCCCTAGCTGCAGCTCCAGTAGTCAGCAACAACCAACTGACTGGCAGACTTCCTAGCTCTTTAAAGGTAAAGTGTGCAAGTCAGGAGCAGGTAGTCTGTTCGATTACGCACCATTTCTTACTTGGCAGGTTTATAGGTTTTATCTGAATACTTAATAGAAGGAGTTGAAATGGTCTGGTTTCAGTATGGACTGGTTTTTCAAGATGATCCCAAAAAGGAGAGACACTGGCAAAGCTAATAGGTCTCACCTTTAAATGGTGGTAGACTACATTTTGGTTTTCCTATTGCTTGTTGTTGATTCTGAGCAGTATTGGCAAAGAGAAAAAAAATGGTTGTTAATGAAGCTTAATGGCATGGGTACATGCATCAATTCACATGTACATGCATACATTATAAAACAACCCCCATTTTACATTTTGGCCCTATCATGATGACTTATCCTCATCATCATCACAAACATGCACCCATCCTGGAGTGTTAAATTAAAAAATACATAAAAGGGGCACAATCGAAGGTTCTTACCCTATCTCCTTCTTGAAAATATTTCTGCCTCACATTCTGGATCTTTCCCCTTCGACCTCTCTAAACATTCAGTGAGAACATAGACTTGGACATCCCTCTCACATAGCTTCAATGTCACACAAACCCAGAGGAGTTATTTTTTAGAATTCCTCGATCTTCTCACAGTTATCAAAGCAGCAAAAGCTAAAGGTTGTATTTCCTGGTCTGGTTCTAATTTCTTTTTTGCACAAGATTTTGCAAAAGCCACTGCAGACAGAATGAAAAGATTTCTTGACATGCACTCAGCCCTACGTTCACTAAATGCAAGATTTGGACTTTTCCACCCTTGTCTTTCTAAAGTGACTTATAACAATAAAACTACCACTTATCTTTCTCTACTCCAGAACTGTATTGATACCTGCAAAGGAGCAACAATGGACACTGCTAATATATGTAATCGTATTTGATAACTTTTGTTTCAAATGTTTCCTCTTTTGACATATAATTGATGTGTCAGGGTGTTAATTTTCCAGGTCTTGGTTGCTCTAATACTTGTTATCTGTTTGTTTGATATATTTTGTTCTTGTATTTGGTAATTCATTGTCATGTTTTTCTTTTCCTTTTCTAGACATGTTCCGTGTGTACAAATGAATACACTGAAGATCCTTCTATGTGGTCTGCTTCTTTCCCATGCGTTGACTGTGTCGAGTTTCAGTTGTGTCATCCTCTTATGTGATCTCACCACCCTTGACTATTTTTTTGTTTTATAGGTACGTTATTTTCGTTGTTTTTGTATCTTTTTTATTTCTTGTGTTTTCTCTTTTTTATTCTTTCTACTCATCTTTCTCTTCTTCTTTCTTGGCTCTTTTTCTTCCTTTTACCTGTTTGCTCTCTCCTTTTCTCCAGATTCTTGGTTTCTATCGTCATCCTCCTTTAATTACTTATACTTTATTCCTTAATATCCTTCCACTTTTTCTCTCATTGCTTATTCATTAAAATGTTACTGGAAAATTGTAAGCTTGTTATCGTTTACTTTTTTACATTATGATCAGCTAATTTCAAAATATTTATTAGAATAAAAATGTCTTTAAGAGTTATTTCTTGGAATATTAAGGTTTTGGGTTTCCCTATCAAACGGCAAAGAGTCTTAATACACTTGTCTAAACTTAAGAGTGATATTGTCTTATTGCAAGAGACTCATGTCATTCAACCAGAAATTGCTAAACCCCCCAAAAAATTGGTTGGTCATGTCTTTTTGTCTCCAGGTACTGGCAAACGTAATGGAGTGGCCATATAATGTTACAAATGTTTTAACATTCGGGTTATTTCCCAAAAGCCAGATCCTAATGGAAAATGGATTATTCTTTCTATTACTATCAATAAAATTCCCATTTAATATATATGCCCCACACAGCAAGATAAATCTTTTTGGCCTGATATTTTATCTAAATTAAGGTCCCTTACTGATAACTATCTAATTTGTGGCGGCAAGAGCAATATGGTTTTTGATCCCTTCCTTGATAGACATTCCACTTCTAAATTTGAATCAAACTGTATGCATACTCAATTTACTTCCACCATTAAACATAGGGCTTTAAATGATTCCTGGAGAGTTTGCAATCCATCCTTGCAGGAATTCATGTTTTTCTCTCTGGTTCATTCTTCTCAATCTAGAATTGATTATTTGTTTGTCTCTCAGCCTTTAGTACAGCATATTTTACAATCTGAAATTGGCTCTATACTCATTTCTGATCACAACCTGGTTATGTTGGACTTGGATTTTATTTCATATACCCCTGGGAATAGAATATGGCAGTTCAATAATTTCCTTCTTCTTGATCCTGATTTTGCTCAAGTTTTTGAAGTGTTTGCCAATAATTTCTTTAAAGAAAAATAATCTTCTGCTATTTCCTTTCAGATGATGTAGGATTCTTTTTAAGCTGCATGTAGAGACTAGGGACCTGATTACGATGACGGTGGACCGCCACCGACAGCCCGTCAGTGGTGGTCCCACTGCCATTGTAATAGTGATTCCCGCCCGCCACATTAGGATGGCGTGCAGATGTTTGGTGTTTGGAGAGACCAACCGCCAGGTATTCGACGGGCTCAGGGAGCCCGTTGGACCGTCGGACAGAACCACAATCCCTACAATGGTGGCGGTGCCTGCCAGGCACCACCATAGGGATTATGATGTTCCTTCCTGCCGTCTGTTTCATGGCGGTTTACTCGACATGAAAATGCAGGCGGAAAGGGACATGGGGGGGCCCATAGCAGGCCCCACTTCACCCCTGGCCCTCCGACATGGGCCCTGGGGGGTACCTATGGTGCCCCCCTACATATCCCTGCACCATGTGGCAGGCACCGCATGGTGCCTGCCACATAGTGCAGGTATATGCAAAAGGTGCACCTCGCAGCACACGCAGCAATAAACAAATATACACTTTGCGAACTCCTTGAAAGCAGTCACATTGTAATTAGAATTGCAGGACCGCCGACAGCTAGTCGGGCTGTCCCGTCCCCAATATGATGGCGGTCGGACAAAATTATTATTTCATTTGTGGCCCAGAAGAGAAAATCTTCTTCTAAAAAATTATTTCAACTTTTTAATTATATTACACAATTAGAACATCAGTATTATTTATCAAAATCAAAGGAGTGTTTAGATAAATTAAATCAAGCTAAATTCACTTTTAATAAACATTCAACAGAAATCGCTAGTTCTTATTTACTTAGATCTTGTGCCAAATACTATGGGGGGCAAAACTAATCTAAATATCTTAGAATTAAAAATGAGCGCATTAAATTGACATTATTTTGTCCCCATCTAATATTCTTGTTTGAAAAAATTAGGATCTTTTAAATCAATTTATTAATTATTGTAGTGTTTTATATACTCCTGAATCCCCAGCATCCCAAGATCATATTTGCAATATTTTAATTCCATCTCACCACCTTCTCCTACAGATATTGATTTTGCCTCCTTAGACAAAGACATTTCTCTTGAAGATACACCTTTTGCTATGCAATCTCTTAAAAAGGGAAAGGCACAAGGTCTAGATGGTTTTACCATAGAATTTTATTTTCACTTTTCCAAATTCTTAACTCCAAAAATTACATTCTCTCTTTACTTACTTTCTATCTTCTGGAGTGACTGGAATTTCATTCCAGGATGTGCTAATTTGTCTTTTTCCCAAGGAAACAAGGATGTTACAATGTGTAAAAATTATAGGCCCATCTCTCTAGATAAAATAGATTATAAAATGTTTGCTAAGATTCTTGCTCTTCATCTTGATCCCTTACTTTCTCAACTAATAGGTTGGGAACAATCTGGTTTTCTTAAAGTTAGGTATCTCTCAGATGATACTCAATTATTGTTCAATATCCTAAGTAAATCCAGAATGTATAAACAATCCTTAGCAGCTATTGCATTAGTGTCACGATTCTCTCCCTGCACTCTCGTGTCCACCACCAGAGGGGTGCATAGTGTGACTTTCCTGTGTTCTAATAAGCTTCCAGATACTCCCCTGCATGCATATCCTGACTTCCATCCATTTGGTCACTATTTGGGAATTGACATCCATTCCCAATCCATGCCGGGTTTTGTGAAAGCCAGCCTGCTCATGCTTGAAGCCAGCCTGATAATGTTTGACACTCTGTTACCTAGAATTCCCTGCTCACTGCTTCGTCTCCACCCCTGCAGGCTAAGGATGGGTGGAGGAATTCAGCTCACCTGTGGCTGGCTACTCCTAGCCTGCTCACACCTGATGCATGTGATTACTGTGAGCTCTTTTAAGCCCCAGCTCCCTTCAGGCCAAGGTTGGTCATTGTAGCTGTGTACCGGTGAGAACGACCCTTGTTTCCTGAACTTTTGTTATCCTTGTTTCCAGAATTCCTGCGTTATAGCTATCCCTTGTGCCTGAATTAGCACTAAATGCAGTGCTACCTTGTTTCCTGAGTTCCTGAGCTATAGTTATTCTTTGTTCCTGTTTCTGAGCTTCAGCTATTTCTTGTTCCTAATTTGCACTGCTTGCAGTGCTCTCTTGACTCCTTTTCCTGAGCTGCAGCTATTTCCTGGGTCCTTGTACTAGCACTGCCTGCAGTGCTACCTTGACTCTTGAGCTATAGTAATTTCCTGTTCCTGAACTAGCACTGCCTGCAGTGCTACCTTCGCTTTTGAGCTTTTGCTCAATTCACACAAGAATACCTGGATTTGAAGTGTCTATGAAGAACACAGGCGGTCAAGAGATACAGCGGTGGGAAATTCAATACAGGGGGTCTGGAGGAATAGACACATTATAAGTCGAAATTAGATCAGGGGGTTACAGATTATGTGTTACCCGGTTAAACAATCTAGAGAAGGATATGCTGCTTACCGAGGTCTTTTGTTTATGTCACAAACTCTTTACCAGCATTCTTAACAGAAGTATCGTATTTGGCCTCAGTTTCCGGGTATAAGTTCAATTCTGACAAGTGTGAAATTCTCCCTTTAAATAATTGTTATCATGCTGATTTCACTGATTCTAATTTTCATTGGAATCAAGACAAAATTAAATATTTAGGTCTTTGGTTATATTCCACCACAGTCTCTACCAAATGAAACAGTTTCTCTCTTCTATTACTTCTCTTACCACTAAAGGAATCCTTTATTTCTATCCTGGTGGGGCCAGTAGGATTGCTTAAAAATGATGCTCGTCCCCATAATACTGTTTACTTTATCTAACATTCCTGTCAATATCCTCTTTGTATTTCAGAAAAATTAACTCACTATTATCTAGTTTTCTTTGGAACAATAAGAAAGTTTGTATGGGGCATATCTACAAGGGCTTTATCTCCGCTTTTTTGGCTTTTAATGCCAAAAAGCGGAGATAAAACTATTGCCCTATTAAAAGAGGGTGCAAACATGCATAATTGCATGTTAGCACCCTTTTTCCCAACGCCTCCCTTTGCATCTCTAATGAGATGCAAAGTGGGCGTCACTGGGCGTACCCCAGATGGTCTACCTTGCAAATATCGCTGGTGTTCACATCGTGATATTTACAAGGCAACCCACAGGATTTTAGCATACGTTAGATTTTGGCGAAAACGGCAGTTTTCGCCATAATCTAACGTCTGCTAAAAACCTGACTTACCTATGTTTGACATAGGGGGTGGATTATGCTGATACGACCACAGGGTCGTATCAGCAAGGTTATCGCCGTTTTGCAGGGAACATCGCTGGAAAACCAACGATGTTCCCTGCAAAACGGCGATAACCTCGCTATCTCTGGAATTTTTATCGCCCTGGAGAAACGCGTTGTTAATAACGCGCTACCAGGGCGATAAATTCCAGAGATAACCTGCGATAGGGAATTTATCGCTAAGCACGGCCAGCGATAATTATCGCTGGCCGTTGATAATATGCCCCAGTATGTACCTTCAGAAACTTAAATGTCCCAAGCTTTTAGATGGGGTTAATTTTCCAGACTTTTGTAACTATCAAACGGCATTTTTCCTCAAGCAAGCTGCATTTTTCATCAATGAAGACATTCCTACTCTAGCTCCTCTCTGGTTTGATATTGACCATTTTTTCATCTATCCTTTTTCCTTTTGGGAATTTCTTTCTTTCACTCATAAACCTCTCACTATGGGGTCGATTCCGATTCGGGCCGGAAAACGTACCGACCGACTCGGTGCGGGAATTTATTCCGACCGACACGAACCGGCGCCGTCCGACCCGGGTAGTACGATGAAATGCATGTGAAACCCGACCGACTCGGACGGAATACAAAACGAACGACCGAGCCGGACGGAAACAAGCCATCCGGCCGGAAAAACACTCGAAACTAACCGACCGACACGCACCCGGATAGCGACCGAACGAAACGTACCCGCGAACTCCGACCCGCGTAGTACGATGCTATGCGTGCGAAACACGACCGACTCGAACGGAGCACAAGCCGTACGACCACACGCACACAAAACCCAGCCGAATCAACACAATACTCCGCGATCGACTCGTACGCCGCACATGAAACCAACATGAAACACAGCGGGAATGAGTCGGACAACATCGCACCAGACAACAGCAGCGTCCGACTCGGACACAAGAACGACTCCTACATGCACCCAAAGCACCAAGGGAAAAAAGTTAAAAAAAATGGCCAAACAAGCTACCACAAAGCCAATAAATACTGGGGGTGGGGGAAAAAATGGAACAAGGACACACCCCAACCCCACCTACATAAAGGCCACAAATCCCTACCATGAGCCTTTGCAAATTCCACAGACCTGCCAGCAAACAACACCATCACACAGCAACCACAGACACACTCACAGCTCATACATCACACAAGCCACACACCATTACCACACTTACAAATAGCACCCTCACACTCACCCAGCTAAACCTACACTCACACACCCCCACTTGCACACACACACACACACATCAATCACCACCAGCACCCATCACCATGCCCCCAAAGAAGAACCACAAGTTCCTAGATTGTGAATTGGAAGTCCTGGTAGACGAGATACTCAGGGTAGAGCCACAGTTGTTTGGTACATTGGTACAACAGACCCCCATGTCGCAGAAAACCAAGATGTGGGCAAGGATTGTCGACAGGGTGAATGCACAATCACCATGTTTGTGCACAAAGGAAGACATCCAGAACAGGTGGTATGATGTGCGCAGGAGGGTCCGGGACCTACTGAAAAAGGACTACATCATCAGCCAGCGCACTGGCAGTGGCCCTCCTGCAAAACCAATATACCTCAGGCCCTGGGAGGAGAAGGTGCGGGCCATCCTACCACCAGTGAGCGTATATGGACTAACAGACATCCCAGAGCCTGGTGAGTACACAACTTATATACACAATATGGTGTGACAATACACACACAGCACCCTCAAAGGGATAGGCAAACCATGCACCCTTACCAAATACACAGCAAACAAAACATACTCATCCTAAGATGTGAATGCCAGTCAGACAAACACAATACCTGCCATCTCATAGTGACATCTGACTGTGTCATGACATCTACAAACCTAACAACAAATACAGCAAGGCAGTGGCACAAATAGAACCAACAAACACTCCCAGATATATTGACATCACTAGAACACCACCTCACAGGGAAGATCACTGAAAGGAAGGAATTCTGTGTATGCTGGTAAAGTCAGTGTAGCCAATAGCATCATGGGAGTTGGAGTCATAGATATTGCTCAGCCTCACAATTGGCCCATCAACACCACCCTGAACCATGCTTACATCACAGGGAGTGGAAAAGGACTCACAAGATGGCTGACACTGGGTACTGCTGGGGGAGCACAAGGCCCTGCAGGCAACTGTGCAACAACCAACAGCAGGACACCACTGACTGACATCCTGAAAGACAACTTGCACTCCCTGCACTGGAAGCATGTTCCATGGTGGGATATCTGGCTGGGTGGGAAGGAGGACTCACAGCACTGACCATAGTTACAAGCACCTCCCCTCACACACACCCCAACACTAACTCCACAGAACCCACCTCGGAGAATGCAATGCCTCACATTCTAACTCAAGATCCCACAAAGACAACCAGCCGGGCTCATACTGTGTGAAGCACAGGGACACTCTTGGAACTGGTAGCCAAACAACCGCAAGGAGAACACTCTCAGCCAACCTGTCAGCACACGCACCCCACCCCACAAGGAAGCAGAGTCAAAAGGAAGGAAGGATGGGCATGCTGGGAAGGGGGGTGGAGGCAATAGCATGATGGGAGTGGTAGTCACAGATATTGCTCAGCCTCACAATTGGCCCATCAACACCACCCTGAACCATGCTCACATCACAGGGAGTGGAAAAGGACTCACAAGATGGCTGTCACTGGGTACTGCTGGGGGGAGCACAAGGCCCTGCAGGCAACTGTGCAACAACCAACAGCAAGACACCACTGACTGACATCCTGAAAGACAACTTGCACTCCCTGCAATGGAAGCATGTTCCATGGTGGGATATTTGGGCTGGGGGAGAAGTCGGCCCGGATGGCAACCAAATACCACCAATGCTGGTCAGGCACACACCTCAACATTCACATTGACATGCCACAGGTTGGCAGGACAATGTGCTACACCAATATCACTCTCTGACTGTCATAACTGAGTAGAATGCAATGTCCAGGGCCGCATCCAGAGGTACAGTCACAACTGTCCGGTGTTTTAACAATTGATGCCTGTAGAAACATACCATACAATCTGTGTCTCTCCCCAAAACAGGTGAAGATGGGGACTCAGCAGCAGATGAGGAGGAGTCCCTGTCCCAGGCTCCGGGGGACACAGAGCTCACTGGTGTGGATCAGCCTCTGCACTCCTCGGATGGCGAACAACAAGCTGGACCCTCCGGTGCCAGTCATCATGCAGCACCAGCAGGACCAACATCTGCACCCCTGCACCCACCCCTCCAACAACTGCCAACACACAGGCCACCCCTGCCAACACGGACACACCAAGGACCACAGGTGACAACAGCGCAGGGACCCAGGACCAAACTGGAGCCGCTGCCATCGAGCCCACTAACAACACCCAAGTGGGCACACGGTCACCTGTGCGTGGCACCGCAGGCCCTGCACGTGTTGCCAGGGGTGGTGGGAGGGTGGTAGACACAGGTCGCTATTTGCAGAGGGGTCAGGACTGCGTGATGACCCACAACTGGCACGCATTGCAGATGCATACCAGACCAGCACCGGAGAGGTCACCCAGGTAGTGGGGATCCTCAAGGACATACAACAGCAGCAGGCTGCCCATCATGCCCGCTTGGACTCCCACATGTCCCTTGTCGAGACACACATGTCTCGCATGGAGTCCAAGTGGGACACATTGCAAGAACTCACAGCGGTGCATAGGGACATACTGACATGCCTCCGCCAGATCAGCACCAACATGGCCTCACCTCCCTGTGCGCCCACAACATCTGTTGCCACTATATCCACAAAAGCCACAGGGAGGGAGGAGGACTCTGGCGGAGAGTACCCTGCACCGCGGCAGCCTGCACCTGAGGGTCCCCCCCCCAAGAAGAGGGGCCGTCCGAGGAGGCCAAACTGAGAGGCCGATGGCCAGCTACATCCCCCAGGAAGCCAACACCTGTTCTGGAACTTTTCCTCTGTGTGCAAACTGCACGCCCTGTCGATGGCAACCCAACTCGCCCACATGACATGGGGAGCTCTAGTTGTACAAATTCATCAGATGACTGTGGACTATACCCTGGACATTTCATCTACCAGGACTTCCAATTCACATGGGAACTTTGGATTCCAATTTCTATGTGCAGCACCCACCATCCTGTGCACCATCCCCACACCTTTTGTAAATAAACTCACCAAAAACCATATCTGCCTCTGTTGTGATTCCAACGTGGTCTCAGTCATGGAGATGGTGATCAGAAATATGACACTGTGCATGCTGACTGCTACAGCAAGTCCAACACCGTTATGGCGACGTGACACATATGAGGGAGACACATCACTAGGGCCACACAACACATACACACCAGGGCCATATGACTCATCCCCTACACTGATGTTGCCTGGAAATACAGTGCAATGCACAGACACCACACATATTCACAGTCTGTGTCAACTACAACACAGGTGCAGTAAGAAAATGTCACTCAGATGTGTGACTACGGACAACGCACACCCCAAAATGTAGAACAGGTTTATTACACATTTGCTACATGTTGTTTCCACTACAAATGCAAGCTAATCCCACCTGGCTGTGGCCACAAAGTCAAACAATGCAGAAGATAGAAAGTCCAGGGGTGTGTGGCACATCACCTGTAGGGGAACAACTGCTGCCACCTTGGAAGTTGAATCATTGATTCGGGGGATCTAAGTTGTTCTAACAACTCCAGCAGCACCCTGTGAAGGACAGACATGACACACACTCAAAAGCACAGAAGAACAGCACAGAATGGCAATACTCATGTCTAATACCTGTCACAAGTTAAATACACAAAAGCAAGTTAGCATGTCTACACTGTTGGCAAGTACAGACCACCTGCAAGGACACATCTCCGCATGCATCCAGTCAAGTTGCACATAGCCACACTCAAACAGCACCAGAGCACCACACACACATATCATGCAAATCAAATTCATTGATAGTACAACACTCTGGATACTCACATTCAGCTGAAGAAGTTGGTGATGAGCTGTGTGCGGACATCACCATCACCATCATCATCATCATCACTGGCATCGTGGCCCAGGCCTGGATCCTCCACAGGTGGTGGATGTTGGTCATCGTCATCCATGATGAGAGGCAACTCCTTCCGCACTGCCAGGTTGTGGAGCATGCAGCAGACGATGATAATCTTGCACACCTTTGCTGGGGCATATGGGAGGGCGCCTCCTGTCTTGTCCAGGCAGCGGAAGCGGCTCTTCAGGAGACCAAAGGTCCGCTCAATCACCCTCCTGGTCTGACCATGTGCCTCATTGTAGCGCATCTGGGTTGGTGTCACAGGGTTCCTGAGGGGTGTCAGCAACCACGGCATGTTGGGGTATCCCGAGTCACCTACAGACAGATAATTGCACATTAGCCAACATTGAAAAGTGTGCGGAAAGCAACATAGCACAACACACACAATGGTACAAAGTCAGTACACACCGACAAGCCAAGCACGCTGGTTCGGCATCTGTGACATCATCCTCGGGATGCGACTACTCCTCATCAGGTAGGCATCGTGTGCAGAACCGGGGAAACGGGCACAAACATGTGTGATGGTCATGTTTGCAAGACATACCACCAGAGAATTGACAGAATGGTAATGTTTCCTGTTCCTGTATGCCTGCTCATGTGCCTGTGGTGGTACCAAAGCCACATGTGTCCCATCAATGGAGCCAATGACATGTGGCATCCTCCCCAAGGCATAGAAGTCACTCTTGACGTCAGTGAGTCGGTGACGTTGTGGGAAATAGATGTACTGGTTAAGGCATCTCAACATCGCCACCAAAACATCGCGTAGCACACGGCTGAACATAGTCTGTGACATACCACCAGTAGATGCCACAGTGTGTTGAAAGGTACCGGTGGCAAAGAAGTGTAGGGCTGCCATCACCTTCACCTTGGGGGTCAGCGCTGTCGGATACGGCCGGCCAGGCTGCAAATGTGGGTCCAACCGCACTGCCAAATCCTCAATCTGCTGCCTGGTGAAGCGGTACCATCGGATGCTGTCACGTTCCACCATCGTTGCCAGGTCTGGGAATGGTCGATGGACAGCAGGAGCCCTGCAGTGCAGAGGTGAAGAAGTCAAGATTGTCAGTCACCCCACATATGTGCCATTCACCATACTGTAGTTCACATGCTACATCATCAGCAAACACTAGTACTTGATGTGTGTCTCGTTCTGTTTGGACACATATGGCACCCACATGGACATCATGTAACATCTCTGTTCAACATGTGTGGACAACAGGTCCCAGGGTGTGCTATGTGAAACCATTTGGCTGTGTCACAGTACCCATTTACTGCACTCACATTCCACACACATACCACAGTGACGTCTGGACAGATGCGCCACAGGCATCTCAACTCATTGACAGGTAGATTCCCAGGGAGCCTGTCTTGCCACATGGACACTGGCATGACATGGCGTATCATGTACACGTCAGAAAAATCAAACATGACTCCCACAGGTAGTGCCCCCTGTAGCCTCTGCAGGACAGACATGGACGTCAGTGACACACACACACAACATCTAAGTCCATGCACAAACAACGTGGATGTGGAGACTGTCTCCCATTCTGCACATGGAGTCAGACATGTGAAACACAACATGCACACAGACTGCGGAGGGACATGACTATTGTGGCAATGGGCCACCCTGTGATGTACATGCTTTCCCACATGAGCCTTGGGGTATGTGACATGTCATACATATACACAACCTGGAAATGTGACCATGCAACATGCTCCAAAAATGAACAGTTGCACATCCCAGTGGTCATGCGCACGACACACAAAGGACCCTGTCCCCATTAACATGTGCACAGCCTGGGTGTGTCTGCCCCCAAGTGCCAGCCCAAAAACAACATGTACACACCCATACACAGATAAGGTCATGCTGCCACACATGCCTTAGATACAGTGTGGACTGGGTGTGGTGTAGTAGGTGTGCCCCAGAGTCCCTGGAAAGTATATGTGGCTGGCATAGGTTCACCATTGACCAGCATGGTGACACATGCGTGTGACATGTACAGGGACGCGTTGTACAGCAATGGTCTGATCGGTGTGCCCGCTCGGACCATTGCATTGCATGTGAGCGGGTACGCGTTGTATCGCGGGTACGCGTTGTACAGGAATGGTCCGATCGGTGTGCCCGCTCGGACCATTGCATTGCATGTGAGCGGGTACGCGTTGTATCGCGGGTACGCGTTGTACAGCAATGGTCCGATCGGTGTGCCCGCTCGGACCATTGCATTGAATGTGAGCGGGTACGCGTTGTACAGCAATGGTCCGATCGGTGTGCCCGCTCGGACCATTGCATTGCATGTGAGCGGGTACGCGTTGTATTGCGGGTACGCGTTGTACAGCAATGGTCCGATCGGTGTGCACGCATTGGCTGGGGCCTGGCATGGCAACGGATGCGGTTTTTGAATTTACAACGAGTCTGATGCAGTGAATTCAGTTGGCCAGCCACAACAATGTTGCAAATTCATGGGTGTCATGAAGTTGAATTTTTGAAGGATGCTGTGGGCGTGTATTGGAGCTACTATTCCATGGATTGGCCAGATTCAGAAAATGCTACCAACTTGGACCCATCACTTTGGACACATGGGACAGTATCTGCCTCTGCAGCACACATATAATGCTGGCTGTTCCCCTGAGAGCTCACTTGCCTGCACTACATGCTCCAGGATGACATCTGCCACTACACTGCTGCTGTCTCTGCATCCTCTGGCTGCTGCAACGGCACGTACTGTGGAGAGAGCCCCAGCCTTCACCCATGAGGAGAACCAGGCCCTGCTGGACAGCCTCCTTCCACAGTACAGCAAGCTGTATGGGACACCAGGGGAGCAGGTGAGTGTGCTGTCCACTGCCTCACTAATTGTGCATGTTGCCTGACTAGCAGGATTTACAGTGTGCACACCACTGGCTAGCATGCCCACTGAGTAGTTCGCACCCCCAAAGTGTGTAGTCACTTGCACTGAACAGGTACAGTGGAGTAACAGTGCATTCAAACAAGGTTCACTACCCATGCAATGATACCATGTAGTAACTGCTGGCAAACTGTCCATAGCCCTCGTTGCACTGCCTGTGTACATCATATGCCCCTGTGATTGAGACATGTATTTCCAACTGTGTGATGCACGGATATGTTGCATCTGTAGTAATGGCCTTTTCACTTTCTCATCCTCACAGGTTGATGCCCATCGGAAGCAGAACATCTGGCTGGACATTGTCCGGGCAGTCCGATCCGTGGGGGTCTACAAGCGCCGGATCCGCAACTGCCAGAAGAGGTGCCAGGACCTTCGTGGCTGGACCCGGAGGATCGCAAGGGTCCAGCTGAAGCTGTCGCCTCCTCGCAGGAGGGGCGGACACCGGACCCTGACCCCCCACATGCTCCAGATCCTGCCGGTGGTGTTCCCGGAGCTGGATGGGCAGCTGAAGGGCAGACAGCAGCAAGGAGGGTGTGAGTCTAAGACTGCACTGTGAACTCTGTCTAACATGCTATGTGCCCTCCTCTGGCCTGGTTAAACTTCCCCAGTATATCAGTTTTGTTGTCCAGTACCCATGTCCCTCTATTGTAACCTGGCCACTACCCATCTGATGCGCCAGTGTGCTCCTTACGCTCAGGATAATTGTGTCACTTGGGTACAGGGTCCTAGCATTTTGCTTTGCTCAAGGTGGTGACAGATTTTGTTCCCGTGACATTGTGTTTGCCTTCATGGGTGGGTCAGTTGCTCACACAATGCCTGAGTCGTGCTATGTAGTCTGGGTGTAACTTTGATATGTGATCCACTTGCACATCTAATTCACCACATGTCCCTGGGGTATTTGCCACACCCCCATTCTGCGGGTGGGTAAATTGTCTGGGCCTCAGGAGTATGTATGTCAAGTGTGTCACACATGCTTAGCCACCTGCCCACTGACCAGGGCTCATCCCTCTTGCAGGTGGAGCCGGACAGTCATGCCTACTACAGGGCATACAATACACTCTGTACTCCCACTCCCGTGTATCATCTGACATGCTGTGCTCAGTGAAATGTTGCCTCAGGTGTCTGCCTCTGTGTTGTTGTGCTGTGACTATGTTGTCGTGACTCCTGTGATGTCCTTCGGTTAGGGGTCAGCATGCCATCTGCTATTGGACCATGTGAGACAAGACTTCTGTGACTCATAGGTGTTTGATCACTTGACTGTGCAGACAGGTGTATGAGACTGTGACTTTCAGGCAGCTGTTCATCATTCACAGCACACTGTGAGGTGCTCTGGTTCAGGGAGTAGTGTTTCATGTCTCCCATTTGTCCAAATGTTGTGCAGTGTACAAATACTGGTTCAGAGGATGTGGTTAGTGGGGGATGAACATGTGCACTTGTCAGTTACATTACTTGCCTTCCCCATGTCCTAGGATAGTGACACAGTGCAGACTGTTGTTTGCTGGCTAACATGGCCATGTGACTTGAGACAGTGATGTATGACTTTGCAGGCATGCCTGTGTCATGGCATTAAACTTCCTAAGGGTGATCCTGCAGGGTGGTGACATGTGCAACAGGCACCCCATTGTGGCATTGACTATCCGGACATGGGTGCTTCATGGGGTCTGGTGCTGGTATGCATCAGATGCATTTCTTTTTAGGCTCAGGCCGTCCATTTATCCAGACACCTGCACTGACTCAGTGGCAAGTGATGTGAGATGGGCATGTTCACATACTTCACCGTGTTCTCAGCAATGTCCAACTACTGTGTAGGTGGTGCATGTGTCCACACTGGGGTCTTACCATCAGACGGGCACCAGACAGATGGGTGCAAGGGCAGGAGGGGTGTCTGTTCCATGGCTGACCATCAGACTGACAATTGGCTTCTCCTAATCTGTGTGATGACTTTTGGCAATGTTCTACTAGTGATGCCAGGGCTTGCTCTGTGATGTGCTGTACTTACTGTGGTGTGTGCGGTCAGTGCAGGTGACTGATGTTTGTCTGTTTCCCTAATTGTTTGCAGATACATCCACAGCCACAGGAGGGGACAGCTCCACGGACCAGGAGGAGCAGCGGAGCCAGACTGGGTCAGCGTCTGACGAGTGGTCAGAGGGACCCAGTGGCACGGAGGGCGAGGGAGCCACACCGAGGAGTCCTCAGCACCATCCACCTCAGCTGAGGACCACAGCAGCTCGGAGGATGACTCCCTTGTGGAGGCGGGTGTCAGAAGCCACCACACCCCAGCTACTCTGTCTGATCCCGCCACCACCACCACCGCCCTCCCATTGGCTCCCATTCCTGAGGTCCGTGGAGGCTCCCGTGCTCGGGAGCGTGTCTCCTTCAAGCCAGGCCCCGCACCCCCTGCCCCTGTGTCCCCTGCTACCCTGAGTGAGGAGTCTGTGTACCTCCTTCGGCAGCTCCATGTAGGGCAGACAGCAATGCTGACTGTCCTCCATGCACACACCACACTGTTGACACAGCTGGTGTCATTCATGGAGGGCATCTCAACGGGTATGTCTGCCCTACAGAGGAGCAATAGGTCCATGGACTCCTCCCTGACGGCAGCAGTGTCCCTCCTCCAACAGTCCCTCACCCCTCCCACCTCTGCCCCATCCACACTTCCTACCACCCTACCTGTCCAAAGCACATGCACACCTGCACAATCACACCAACACACAGACACGAGCAGCACACACCCACCCAAAACCAAGGCAAGACGTGCACACAAGCATCCTCAGGGGACTGATTCCACACACACAGGGGATGGAGAACTGACACACACACAGGCAACCACAGTCACTCCGCAATCCTCAAGATCCTCTCCCTCCAAGACCCCTTCCCTTGCCTCACCTGCAACCCCACATACACAGCAGCTCTTCCTCTCTGACCTCGGCCTCTTCCACTCCAATACCGCTGATCCAGCATACCGGGGGAAGAGGAAGTCCACACACAGAGAGGAGAGTGCCCCTCGCCCCCGGACACCCTCCCCAGGCGCAGGCAGAGTGAGCCCCCCACCCGCAAGTCCCCCGGACCCGGAAGAGCAAGACCCCGCCACCGCCCTGCAAGTCACCCACCCAGTCTCTCACCTCCATCCCCCAGGCCACCACTCCACAGGTTCCACCGCCACACCCTGCCCCAGGTTCCCCCACACACCGATACCGCAACCCCAAAGTGCTCAGGCCCTCCCCCCCTGCCACTTGCTCTTCCACCCCCAAACCAGACGCTCTGCCTGTATGTGCCACTGGTGTGGAGACCGTGTCCCCCCCTCTGTCCTGCCCAGCTCTTCTGCCCCCCTTCCACTCCCTTGGAGTCATGCACTGCGGTGGAGTCCACAACAACCCCATCTGACTCGGGCACTGCATTGGGGACCCAGCCCACTCCATCTGCCCAGCCCACTGCAGTGGTTGCAGCACCAACACCATCGGACTTGAGCCCTGCGGTGGTGCCGGCCCCCCCTGAGTCAGACACCTCCACTGCAGTTGCTGGTGACA
This sequence comes from Calotriton arnoldi, assembly GCA_963921515.1. NCBI lineage: Eukaryota > Metazoa > Chordata > Amphibia > Caudata > Salamandridae > Calotriton > Calotriton arnoldi. Next base: position 74,994 of record CAWUFW010016694.1, on the reverse strand, counting down.
CTCCTGCACCCACCTCACCTTCCCTGCCTCCTTCTGGCATCCCCTGATCCTGTCCCTGCGGTGCCTGGCCTGCCCCTCGTATGCCCCTCCAAGGGGGATGTCCCCTGTTGGTACCTGTGCAGGCAAGCAAGTTGTGACAAGTAGTCACACATCACCCTGTTGGGATTGTGTATTTGGACTGGACATTGGCCGTTGTTAATTTTGGACTTTTGATTTGAGTTGCACACTTGCTGAATAAAGCCTCTTTTTGTTTACTTGTGGTTAATCTTTGGTGGTACATGATGTAGATGTGTAGTATCATGCATTTGCTGTTGTAATTGTGTTCAGATCAGGTAAATGAAGTTTTGCTGTGATGGGCTCCATGTGGCCCATGGGATATGTGTCCTAATCTAGTCTGGATCTATAGCATCCCTTGCTGCAGTCTGAGGGTGTAATGTTCAGCATTTGACACAGGGATGTACGTTTAGCATTTGTATATTACCATCTTTGTCCTACACTGTTGCACATCTGTTGGGCTTACCACTGTCCAATGTTCCTAGTACCCTGACTGTGTGCCCATCTCCACTGGACATGCAGTTTTGCACATCAATTTTGGAGGACTCATCTGTGTATACAGTACAACTGGATTGCCACGTGTTTTGGGTGTATGCAGATGACTGACGTGACACTCCCGTACACAGGCTGATGTGAGCAGAGGCTTCTGTGTGTTGTAGTTGTTAACTCACTGACGGAGTGTCCTGCTGATATGTTTGAGTTGTGCACAGACAAGGTTTGGCACAGCGGAGCTTCCACAGGAGTGGAGTGCCCTCATGGCTGTGTGTAATCTGGTGACATTGCGTGTGCCCGTGTTGTGTGTTGTGTGAGCATGTCTGTGCATGTTCCCTTCCCTTTACCTACACAGGCTGTGTCCCTAGGGATGTTCCTGTTTCTGATGGTTGCAGAGTTGGTATGTGTTCATCCAGCATCTTGGACCTGGTTTCTCCGTGATGTGGTTGCATGGCAAACTGATGTTCATGAGGTTGTCATCCCAGGTTGTCTTTGTTGTCAGGGCTGGGGATGTGGGCAAATGCAGATGGGACACATTCAGGATTCCCCTTGTCACTTGTTGTTTACACAAGTAATGTCATTTTGAGTTTGTGTTAGCTTTCAGTGATTGTGACGCGTTGTGTGTGTGACTGCTGCCACTCCTCAGGGTCAGAGCTGCAATGTCGGAAGTTGTGTACGTGTGTTCTTTGTGTCTCACCTTGGCTTCTTCGTTGGTGTGTGACTATGGCCAGGATCCCATTGTTTGTGGTGGATTTCACATCATGCGCATGTACGGCGTACTGTGCAGTGTGTCATACATAGACGAGTCATGTTGAGTGGGCATGTGTGATGGGTTTCTGCACCTTAGTTCCCCCCACCACCCCTGGGATTGTCATGGGTGCATGTGCAATGTCACCAGTCCATGTGAGCTTCACTGCTGCACATTGTTGCAGATGAGGGTGTGTGGTGTTGAGTGTGCAAATGTGAGTTGTTGCACGGCTAGACCACTACCTCCATATTGGCCTTGGTTGGCAGACCCTGCAGATTGATTGGAGCTTGTGTAGGTGTGATGGTAGTTTGTAGCTGAGGACACATGGCTGTGGTTCACAGTGTGATCAACATCTACCTTTGTCATCACAGTGGAATTGTCATGCAGGCTAGTGTCTGCACAATGTGGGGTCCCTGGGGGTAGTGCTGTGGTGGGTGTGTCTCTTGCTGTGTTAGTTGCTGTTCCTACAAGCTTGTGTGACATGTGTAATTTGGGCTCCCTCTCATCTGACAATGCCAGATTTCCCACATAGGGGAATCCAATCCATGAGTTACTTGTGTGTGGCACTGTATACACATCTGTGTAATTGGGATTCAGGCCTCCTCATGTGTTGTGTGGTTGCCTGGGGACACTGGCACACACCCCCATCACCTGTTGTCTTTGATAGGAAGTGTGAGTCTGCCTGTTTGTGTCAGTGCATTTGCATCACTGCATTGGCATTTCTGTAATGTGCCATTGGCTGTATGTGGTTTGGTGATTTTCCCCTGCTCTCCCTGGTACTCCTGGGTCATCAGTCAGCACAATGATCATGGTTTGTATGTCCCATTGCTGCCATGGTATGGTATTTGTTCACCTGACATCCACAGTCTCCACAGATTATATACATTTGTGTGTCCATAGGTGCAGATATGTGGGTCAGCATCATGATGGTCACTTCTGTCATTGTGGAATCGGCTGATTGTTGGCAATGTGGTCCCCCATGTGTGATGTTTGTATGCACATGGACAAAAGCGATGTTTCTGTGACACTGCACTGCTAGCCTCCCCCAATATATGTTGCAATGGGACACAAGCAGTACTATGCCACAGATGTTTTGGTTGTTGTGTGACCAGGATTCATTCATTCAGTTTGTCTTTGGCAGCTTTTACCATGCCTACACTTACCTTATGATCACTGTGGTGATGGGGCTTTAGGCACCATTGCCACACTGATCAAAGGGTCCATCAGCCTTGGACCCCACACTTACCTTTTGGTGACTGTGGTGATGGGGCTTTAGGCACCATTGCCACACTGATCAAAAGGTCCATCAGCCTTGGACCCCACACTTACCTTTTGGTGACTGTGGTGATGGGGCTTTAGGGCCCATTGCCACACTGATCAAAAGGTCAATCAGCCTTGGACCCCACACTTACCTTTTGGTGACTGTGGTGATGGGGCTTTAGGCCCCATTGCCACACTGACCAAAAGGTCCATCAGCCTTGGACCCCACACTTACCTTTTGGTGACTGTGGTGATGGGGCTTTAGGCCCCATTGCCACACTGACCAAAAGGTCCATCAGCCTTGGACCCCACACTTACCTTTTGGTGACTGTGGTGATGGGGCTTTAGGCCCCATTGCCACAGTGGCCATGGTCGGCTTGTATTGTGGAGGCCACACACTTTTATGTGTGACACATGTGTTAGTGGGTCACATTGTATGTTCATTGTCATGTTTAGTGTTGTAGGCATTTGACATGGACTACACACGCTTGTCATGTTGTTTGGGTGGATGTAATTTTCTGTTATTCCTTATGTGGGAGTATGCTGGTTGTGTCATGCATTACCCGTCCTATGAGTAGGGGTGGTGGTAGTGGTAGGCATCCAGCCCCCATGAGTGGGGGTGGTGGTAGTGATAGGCATCCAGCCCCCCATGAGTAGGGGGTGGTAATGATAGGCATCCAGCCCCCTGAGTAGGGGTGGTGGTAGTGATAGGCATCCAGCCCCCATGAGTAGGGGGTGGTAGTGATAGGCATCTAGCCCCCCATGAGTAGGGGGTGGTAGTGATAGGCATCCAGCCCCCCTGAGAAGGGGTGGTAGTAGTGATAGGCATCCAGCCCCCTGAGTAGGGGTGGTAGTAGTGATAGGCATCCAGCCCCCCATGAGTGGGGGGTGGTAGTGATAGGCATCCAGCCCCCTGAGTAGGGGTGGTAGTAGTGATGGGCATCCAGCACCCCTGAGTAGGGGTGGTGGTAGTGATAGGCATCCAGCCCCCATGAGTAGGGGGTGGTAATGATAGGCATCCAGCCCCCTGAGTAGGGGTGGTAGTAGTGATAGGCATCCAGCCCCCATGAGTAGGGTGGGTGGTAGTGATAGGCATCCAGCCCCCCTGAGTAGGGGTGGTAGTAGTGATGGGCATCCAGCACCCCTGAGTAGGGGTGGTGGTAGTGATAGGCATCCAGCCCCCTGAGTAGGGGTGGTAGTAGTGATAGGCATCCAGCCCCCATGAGTAGGGGGTGGTAGTGATAGGCATCCAGCCCCCCTGAGTAGGGGTGGTAGTAGTGATGGGCATCCAGCACCCCTGAGTAGGGGTGGTGGTAGTGATAGGCATCCAGCCCCCATGAGTAGGGGGTGGTAGTGATAGGCATCCAGCCCCCCTGAGTAGGGGTGGTAGTAGTGATGGGCATCCAGCACCCCTGAGTAGGGGTGGTGGTAGTGATAGGCATCCAGCCCCCCATGAGTAGGGGGGGTGGTAGTGATAGGCATCCAGCCCCCATGAGTAGGGAGGGGTGGTAATGATAGGCATCCAGCCCCCCTGAGTAGGGGTGGTAGTAGTGATAGGCATCCAGCCCCCGATGAGTAGGGGGGGTGGTAGTGATGGGCATCCAGCCCCCCCCTAAGTAGGGGTGGTAGTAGTGATGGGCATCCAGCACCCCTGAGTAGGGGTGGTGGTAGTGATAGGCATCCAGCCCCCCATGAGTAGGGGGGGTGGTAGTGATAGGCATCCAGCCCCCCCCTGAGTAGGGGTGGTAGTAGTGATAGGCATCCAGCCCCCCATGAGTAGGGGGGTGGTAGTGATAGGCATCCAGCCCCCCCCTGAGTAGGGGTGGTAGTAGTGATAGGCATCCAGCCCCCCATGAGTAGGGGGGGTGGTAGTGATAGGCATCCAGCCCCCCCCTGAGTAGGGGTGGTAGTAGTGATGGGCATCCAGCACCCCTGAGTAGGGGTGGTGGTAGTGATAGGCATCCAGCCCCCCATGAGTAGGGGGGGTGGTAGTGATAGGCATCCAGCCCCCCATGAGTAGGGGGGGTGGTAATGATAGGCATCCAGCCCCCCTGAGTAGGGGTGGTAGTAGTGATAGGCATCCAGCCCCCCATGAGTAGGGGGGGTGGTAGTGATAGGCATCCAGCCCCCCCTGAGTAGGGGTGGTAGTAGTGATGGGCATCCAGCACCCCTGAGTAGGGGTGGTGGTAGTGATAGGCATCCAGCCCCCCTTGAGTGGGGGGGGTGGGAGTGATAGGCATCCAGCCCCCCCCTTAGTAGGGGTGGTAGTAGTGATAGGCATCCAGCCCCCCATGAGTACGGGGGGTGGTAGTGATAGGCATCCAGCCCCCCTGAGTAGGGGTGGTAGTAGTGATAGGCATCCAGCCCCCCATGAGTGGGGATGGTAGTGGTGATAGGCATCCAGCCCCCTGAGTAGGGGTGGTGGTAGTGATAGGCATCCAGCCCCCATGAGTAGGGGTGGTGGTAGTGATAGGCATCCAGCCCCCCATGAGTAGGGGGTGGTAGTGATAGGCATCCAGCCCCCCTGAGTAGGGGTGGTAGTAGTGATGGGCATCCAGCCCCCATGAGTAGGGGGTGGTAATGATGAGCATCCAGCCCCCCTGAGTAGGGGTGGTGGTGGTGATAGGCATCCAGCCCCCATGAGTGGGGATGGTCATGGTGATGGGCATCCAGGCCCCCCTGAGTAGGGGTGGTGGTGGTGGCAGGAATCCAGGCCCCTATGGGTGTGTATGGCATTGGTGATGCCCATCCCACCCCTATGATTGTGCAGTTGCTAGTGTATGTCATTTGTGCATCCCTATGTGTGTGTGACATATTTTAGGTACGTGTCGTTAGTTTGTATTGTTGGTGTTTGACTTACCGTCTGCGCCGTACGCGTCCGAATCGGTCCCGGTAATAGATGTAGAGTATTGGTAGGACCTGCGCGATGGGATTCATGGTTGGTTCGTCTCGTTCGGGTTTCGCGTGTCTTCGACTCGTACTCGTCGCTGGTTTGTTCGTCTCATAGCCGTGGATCGTTTAGTGACGCGAAACGGAGCTTATGTGCGGCTCTCCCGGATGCTGAAACGTGCAGGACTTAGCGACGGGTTCGGCGCGTACGGAAGACGCATCGTACTAGTCCGGCCGGAAGGTGCTGTGTATTTGGTTCCATGCGACTCGATTCGGCGTTTACGAATCCGGCTCGGGCGGAGAAAAGGAGCTGGATTGGGTAAGTACGGCTGGGTCGGAATCTGGGCTGTTATGCGCATCGTACTTGTTCGTTCGGTAGAGTGTTCGAGTCGGTCGGGAAACACGCGTTCGGCTGGTAGTTTTTCCGGACGAATAGTGTTAGGTGCGCTTCCGGCCCGAATCGGAATCGGCCCCTAAGTCTCTTCCCATCCTTAAGAATGCTTGTAAACTTTTGTGTCCAATTTTTATCCTTTCTAATGATTCTAAAACTCAATGTTTACAATCATCAATTTGGCATAATAAATTGGTTAGATTAAATAACAAAACTATTTTTTGGAAAGCTTGGTACAAGAAGGGTTTGAAATGGATTTATCAACTTTTTGAAAATTACTCTTGCCTCTCATTCACTGTTGCTCAGCAACGTTTTTCTCTCCCTTTGTGTCTTGTAGCTAAACATTATTATTTAACATCGGCTATTGCTTCGTTTTATATGAACTTATCAGAGGCTACCTCTTCCGCTACTCCATTTGCTCACATAGCTTATTTCTTACATTTCTTTCCTTCTGCTTCACAAATATATTATAAAATTATGACCTATTCAGAACTTAGAAAAAATTTGGATGTGGAATTGCAGTGGAAACGGGATTTGGGTGTTTCCTTTCTATTCCTCTTTGGATTAAAATTTGGTTAAAAATTCGAAAATCTTCAAGGGCAGCTAGCATTATTCAAACTTTATTCCTTACTTATAATCGTCTATTGTTTACACCTTCCACCCTACATAGGATGCGTTATTGTTTCTCCCCTTCTTGTTGGTCATGTGAATGCTTCTCTTTCTGATCTTAAACATATGCTTTTTGAATGTGCCTCTACATATCAATTCTAGATGAAGGTGTGGAGACAGATAAATAATATTTTTAATACACATATTCCATTTAATTTTAAGAATTTGTTTTTAGTTTGTCTCTCAGAAGATTGGTCCCTTTATAGTGATAACATTCTCATTTTAGATTTACTACTTGCAATAGCTTTTCAACAAATAACCAAATCTTGGAAAGATTCTTCCAATCTATTTTTTCAAGCATGGTGGTAATGTGTTTGTTACAATCACAGATTAGATAGAGCATATGTGACTCCATTAACACTTATGTAAAATAAAAATTGGTGTGGTAGCTATACACCAGAAACTTCTGGAGAAGAAGTACCCCAGGTCTGGATGAATGGGTCCGATATTTTATATGCACAGAACAGTATTATGTTTGTGTGTCTCCTATTGAGAAAGACAATTCCAAGAATTGGATGAAGTGGGCTCACTCACGCAATGTGACATGAATCATTATAGGCCACATCGTCCCACCCTGGAAGGATAATACCTTACAGTAATTTACTTTATCTACACCCAAGGTACCACACGAATAAAAGGATACTTAGTGGTGTACCTTGAGGTATTTTTAGTTAGTAACTGGATCACTGTTATCCAGAAAAAAGAAGAATATCTAGGAAATCTCTCGGGACAGCTCAACCCGAGGTTGAGTCTGCCCTGGTGGTATTATCCTAACAGGGTGGGACGAAGTGGCCTATGATGAAGCATGTCCCATTACGTGAGTGAGCGCACCTCGTCCAATTCTTGGAATTGCCTTTCTCAATAGGAGACACACAAACATAATACTGTTTTGTGCATTCATCCAGACCTGGGGTACGTCTTCTCCAGAGGTTTCTGGTGTATAGCTACCACACCAATTTTTGTGCTTCATAGTTATTCTGGAGGCGGTTGTGGTGGTCTTTCAGACTCTTTTTTCTCCCATTGTATTGTGTTCTATATACTCCCATAACACTTGCCATCAAAAGAGATCGTCTTCGGCTGCCAGTGACAAAGTTTTTGGATTCTTCAGCAAAATTGAACACTCCACATGATCCTTGAATTGAAGAGGTTTCCAACCCCCCCATGATTTCCTTATTATTGCCATTCTTGCTTACCTTTATGTTATACTTAAGATATTTTTCTTAGTTGTGTTCTTAGAAATTATATTGTATAATTTTTATTCACAAGATATTTCTCTTTACTTTATATTTTTGTTTGTTTCTTATTACAACATGTAGACTAGTTTTCTTCTGTTGTGTTCTCTAGTCGATTTCATGTACTTTATTGATTGTATTTTTTCAAATGTTAATAACCTTTCCTTTTAAACTTAAAAAAAGAGTTGCTGTGCTTTCACATGCCCCAATGGTGTAGTTGTTCCCGTAGAAGCTCTGTCTACTGGGCACAGAGAGTTGAAAGCCAATAAATCCTCTTCTGGGTTTGAGGATTCTAAACTCTTTAAACTCCCTCCACAAAAACGATACCCTCACTCATCTATTTATTTTTCCAACCATTGAATCGTTCTTTCATCCATTCCCTCAACCACACATGCAACCAAACAATAAAGCAGCGCTTCCAGATATAAAACAGAATAATTGGCTTTTCCAATTCTTGTTTTAAGTGTTGCATCATATAAATCATAATTTCCCATGTTATCCCACATCTCTGTCTTCCCAGATTCCCCTGTGTCTCTATGTTATGCCTCTGACTTCCAATGATCCGTCAGAGTTTCCCCATGTCACCCACTGCTTCTTCATCTATGTTGGTATTTCTCTGGGTCACCCTGTATTCCCAAGTGGTTCCCATAGTCTGCCAGTTATTCCTCTTGAATCCATTTGTCTCCAAATAGTTTGCTCTCTCAATCACAGATCATGTCTTCCAATGCTTCCCTGGGTTTCAGGAGGTGTACCAGGGTTTCCTAATGCCTCCCTATTTCTCCCCATGTTTCATTTGGTTTCTCTGTGTTTCCCTATGTTTCACTATGCCTCGTCATAATGTGTCCTTGCCTCCTAGAGCGCATCCTATTTTCACAGTGTTCGTGTCTCTACAGTGCGAATGTCTTCCGAACATTTGCATGTACCCTTGACACCCTCTGTATCCGTCTAATACTGGTGTCTTCTTTTAATTGGGTGACAGAGGAAGACGTCGGCAATAGGCCTGGGTGGTGAACCCCGCTCCTTTCGCGGCATTTGCGGAGTTTTCTGCAGTCCGCGGAGCACGCGGAGTTCCAACAAACTTGTTGAGTGGAGTTTTTTCCTTGCTCGTCAACAATAAGTTGGCGATCGAGGAAAATACAACTTTAGACCACCTCTCAGCGACATTTCTCAACGCGGGCTCTTGCGGATGGTCGTGACCGCTCGCATTGAGAAAACATCTGTTTTCGTTGAGGAAGAGGGACAAACATGCAACGCTAAAAATCAGTGCGAACAGCGCTAAGTAACGCACTCCGCCACTTGCGAAACTCTGCGTAGCGCGGCAGAGTTTTTTGGTCCCTTTGCGGAGTTCCGCGTACTGGAACTCTGCGAACTCTGCCCAGGCCTAGTCAGCAAGCAAGTGGTGGGAGTAGGTTAGTGTTGGTAGGGAAAGGGCTTGCACCTTTTGTGGCCCAGGCCTTTGTAGCTTCTTTTCTAAAACAAGTTGCACAAGTTTATGGTCGTTTCGTTACGACTAACGTATGGTACTGCTTGTTGATCGACACATAAAGCTCCCTTTCACATGTTCAGGCTGCTTTTTTAACAATAATACCTTTAAAATCAAACCAAAACGTCGTTCTTTGCTTTAACTCTCGCATTCGCACTTCCTACCCTCTGTTTACGAGTCAGAGCCACCACTTAAAGCAACTTTATGGGTACTTGGAAAGAGCCTCCATTCGCTTTATGACAGGTTGGTATCGCTGTTGTTTATTAGCTCGTCACCGTTATAGCTGAAGTTTTCACCCTCTTAAATAAACTGGCCTGTGAATAGTAAAACCATTTATAAAGCCCAGAGGGACCCGAATTCTCTAGAAGCAGAAATGCATTCCCCTCTTTAATCATCCTTCTCTAAGTGTGCATTTGAAAAAAAGATATTGCAAGAGCTATCAATTATTCTCTTTCTTAGGAAACATGAAATGTGCGTATTACCAGGCTTTACACTGCTGCCTAATGAGATAATGCATTTATTTAGTATCACACTAAACACAGCTGTAAAACGTGCCACTAAAACTATAATAGACAACTTGCAGATTCAGTTCGCCGAGTGTCAGCTGTAATTGGGGGGTGCATTAAAAGACACATCTGTTTCCCGTCGCCTAATCCTGTTTTCCTCAATACCCACGTATTTAGGCACTGTCAGCATTATTTGTACTAATTACTCGCAAACAAAAATTCCATATGTACATTGATTGAGCCAGTAACATAATTTAATCTGCCGCTCCGAGCTTGTGCCATTACACCTGAGGCGACGTCTGATGGACCCACAGTCATTATTAAGCGCTTTCATTCCCTCGCATCAATAGTATTGAGTACCGTGTTTATTAGTGTCTTGACGTTGGACTTTGATGATTTATCATGGAACTGTAGAGCCGTAGCTCCTTAAAAGGCCAGCAAGGCGCTTAAATGGCTCTTTGCTTAATAATTTAGGGGCAGATTTACAAGAAACTGACGCATCTGTCTAGATGCGTCAGTTTCCCTGCGCCTACGTGAAAAACCCTTGCGCCACCATGGATGCGCCGTATTTACAATACGGCGCACTATGGCGCAAGGATTGACAGATGTATCAGAAATTCTGACGCATCTGTTGGCGGAAAAGTCACGCATTGCTGGAGTCGTGTCACAAGCACGATGCAGCTCCAGCAATGCGTGTTGCGGCCTATTCCCAATACACTGCGTCACTCCTTACGCCTGCAGGCGTAAGGTTTTGACGCAGTGGCGTCCTAAAAGTCACGCAGGATTTCACTGCGTCCCTTTTACGAGGCTTTCCTGCGTGGGAACACCTACCTTGCATACATTATACCTGACGCAGGTATAATGTCTCACAGGGCTTTACAACGTGACGCATCTCCCTAGATGCGTCACATTGTAAATTTGCCGCATTTTACGCTGCCGTTGCGTCACAAAAGTGACGCAACAGCAGCGGAAAAGTGTCGCAAGGGGCTTGTAAATCTGCCCCTTAGAGCGGGCTGTTCTTGGACATAAGAGGACTGTGGTGAGACAAAGATTTTTTTTTTTTTTTTTTAGTTTTATATAGCGCGAACTCGACCCGAAGGTATCAGAGCGCGCACCAGTTGCATTACAGACGGACACATTCATTTTTGTTAGGCAGGGGGACATTAAGTGATTTGCCACCCAGAATAACAGGACGTTGAGCGTCCCTGCCCAGACTCGAACCCTGCACGTGGATTCTATATATTAGACATCATATTAAATACATAGGAGGAATGGCATAAATTGAGCCTTCGGCCTGTGCAGGCACTGAATGCCTAGACCAATAAAGGGAGAAGGAATACCTGTAATTTTTTTTCTGATTGTATTATATTGGCCTCCCTCACCTGCTAATAGTATCACCGAAAGTAGGGGGGGTAGTTGACAGCCTCGAAAATGTACATATCTAGTCCGTTGGCCAGCAAAGGATGTGCCTTCTGGTTGCAGTCCTTCCTTAGGTTTAGAGGAACAGTGAAAAATACAAGGGGTGTACAAACCCCAGAGCCTAGTAATTGACCTTAAATGGTAGAGGGCTAGAGGCAGCATCCTCTCTTATGCGACTGCTGAGCAGGAAAGTTAGATTAAAAAATGAGACGCCGGATAATGACACCCAATGCAGTGAATAGATTGCCAACAGAATTCGATGTAATAATCTTATATTTTTAAGTGGGAGATAAGGAGCAGACAACTTGATGGGCTACTCTAAAACAACCACTTAAAGCTTTGTGGGCAAGCGAAACCTGTCTTTCTTCAAGAGCTTTTTTGACCGCTTGACGGGGCATATTTACAAGCCCCTTGCGCCACTTTTGCGCCGCGTTGCGTCACGCATGTGACGCAGCGGCGACGCAAACCATGCACCTCGTTGCGCTATATTTACAACGTGACGCATCTAGGGAGATGCGTCACGTAGATCCCTCTGCGCCACATGAAACCTGCGTCAGGTTTCATGTGGGCGTACCGGCGTAGGGGGCGTCCGGCGCAGGAACGCCTCGGAAAAGTGACGTAGTGAAATCTACAAGATTTCACGCAGTCACTTTTCGGACGCTGTGCGTCAAATCCTACGCCTGCTTCAAGCAGGCGTAAGGATTGACGCACCATGTTAGGGATAGGGAAGGTTGGAACAGTGCTGGAGTTGCGTCGCGCTTGCGACACAACTTCAGCACTGCGCCAACCTTCCGCCGGCAGATGCGTCACGCATCTGCTTATCCTTGCGCCACGATGAGCCGCATTGTAAATGCGGCGCATCGGACGTGGCGCAAGGGTAAACTTGCGTGACGCATTTTCCCTGGCGCATCCCTGCTGATATGCAGGGATGCGCCAGGGAACGTAAATATGCCCCGACGTGTTTATGGTGTTTCTGACTGAATAGTAGGCAGGAAGCCAGCACGTTTCTGAAATGTCTGCCTCCATGTATCATGAGTATATAGAGACACAGGTGAAGACTGTCCTGAAATGGAATGCCGTATTTCAAAACGTAGACTCGAGAGCTCTCTCGTTCGAAAGACAGCACCACCAAGCGCCACTTGGAAAATCTGCATAGTAATAAACGTCTAACTGCCGGGCAGTCACTTGTGTGCTCACAACGACCATTCAGACTTGTGGGAAAAGCACAAATGAAAAGCGGGTTGCACTTTACAGGCGAGCCAGAAGCAACCCGAGATCAGACCAACACCTGAATATATTTAATGGCCTGATTGGACAGTAGATCTAAGGATTTTCAGGCACTCTTGACACACTGAGAGCAAGTTTTTTCAGAGTGTCCCCAATCACATATAGACCAGTTAAAAGTGACATAAAAATTCGCATATGAACATTTTCACACACAGACCCTGCTCCCTCTCCCCTTCCCTCGGATTGTCAGGGTAACTGTGGCCAGTCACACATCACCTTCACGGGCTCACCATGTATTCTGGTATACCTAAAAACCACATGGAACTCCACCTAGTCCACGTTTTCCTACCAGTCAAAATAGAAACGTGCTAAATGTCCTTACTAATGACGAGAAGCACGACACTGATGCTCCCAAAAGGCAAACAAATGCATTCTACCATATTTATGCTCTCAGGCATAGCTACAGAGCAAATATTTAGACAGGCTAAATGTATTCGTTTTTGCGTTGCATGTGCCATTTCTGCTCCAATTTACATAATTTCAATTTAAAAGCCTGATATTGTTACTTGAAAATGAATTTATGTTTTTCGGTGGAGATCCCTGAGGTACCCCACACGGCAGAGAAAAAGGGGGGGGGAGGGTTGGAGTACATAGTCACCTAAAGCGACCCACTGTGAACGCTCCTACATTTAATCGGTATTTGTAAAGCGCGAACTACTCACCCTTACGGGTCTCAAGGCGTTGTCGTGGAAATTAAGTGAGCTATTGCCGGAGCCGGGGATCGAACAGTGAGCCCTGTGTTCCGTAACCAGCTGCCCTGGTCGCTGCACCACACCTCTCCACTTTAAAGTCAAACTGAAGTAGTTTACACATTTCCTCAGCCAGCCTACCCTACCCCCACACACCAAACTCCATCGGGATGCCCTTCTAGATGTCTCTACAGGGATATCTTCAAGAATATCCAGCTATCAACGTAACTGCTCTCTGGTATGCTACATAATAGACCACATGTATATCACTTGTTACTTATCTCAGTAATTTCACCATCCCGACGTTTTGCCAGTTCTGTAATGAAAATCACCTTTGTGGTGTGGAAACCATAATGTGCTCAGTAACCATCTCTTGTAGGAGTGTGTTGTTTCACATATAGGACGTGGCTATCTACTCAGTATCTCATGTTATAACAAGCATTGGCATAGCCAACAGGTCTCGCCTTTGGGGAGTTATAAGTGTTTAGACAGAGCTATTGGCTTTGTTAACGTTTTTAATATGTGTTGTAGACATTGTGAATGTTGTGCAGCATGTTGAAAATTTATAAGTTATAATAAAAAAAGTGTTATAACTATTTATGTCACCTTATATCTAACCGAAAAAACATTATATACAACTGAAGTATTGTACTAAAAACCAAAATTAATACAAAAAATGTGTTCTAGTTTATTTGTTTATGCAATGCTGTCAATTTTTGTTAAAGTTTTTATTGTTAGGTGTGGGATATAAACAACGGGAGGGTGGATGTTGTGAAATAATATTTTAATTAGATAGGAGTAGTGGAGAGTTATTTGTGGAGAATTAATAGATGTCAAATTTTTATGCCAAACTGAAGTGGTGTGGAGTGATGCTGAGGTGGTTGTGAGTAGTGGCGGAGGTGATGCTCAGGTGATCCGGAATGATATTGAGGTGATGCTGAAGTGGTGGTGCGCTTGTTCCGAGGTGATGCTTATGTGATGCTGAATGATACATAGGTGGTACTGAGTGATGCTGAGGTGGTGCTGAGTGATGTTGTGGTGATGAGTTATGCCGATGTTGTGTAGCTGAACTGGTGCTTATGTGGTGCCAAGTGATGTTGTTTTTGTTCTGTGTTGAGGTGTTGCTGTATTGATGCTGAAGTGGTGCTGCATTGGTTCTGAATTGCTGCTGGTTTGGGGCTGTGCAGGTGCTGAGCTGGTGTTGCACTGGTGGTGGTGCACTGATGTGGAGGTGGTGCTGTGCTAATGCTGAGATGGTGCTGTGTTGATAATGAGGTGTTGTTGCAGTACATCTGAGGTAGTGCTGTGCTGATGGTGACTTGTTGCTGCACTGGTGGTGGTGGTGCACTGATGAGGAGGTGTTACTGTGTTGATGCTAATATTGTTATGTGGTGATAAGGTGCTTAGGTGGTGCTGTGCTGGTGCTTAGGTGGTGCTGAGTGATGCAGAGGTGCTGCTTAGTGACGCTGAGTGATGCTGTGGTGGTAGTGAATGATACTTAGGTGGTGCTGAGTGATGTTGAGGTGGTACTGAGTGATACTTTGTTGGTGCTGTGTTTGTGTTTAAGTGGTGCTTAGTAATGTAAGTCTGGTGCTGCACTGGTGCTGAGGTGATGCTGCACTGGTGTTGATGTGGTGCTGTGTTAATGCTGAAATGGTGCTGCATTAGGGATTATTTGCTGCTGAGGTGGTGCTGTGCTGGTTCTGAGTTGGTGCTGTGCTAATTCCATGGTGGGGTGAGTTGGTGCTGCATTGCTGCTATGCTGATGCTGGGCTGGTGCTGTACTGGTGCTGAATTGGTACTGTTTGATACTGAGGTGGTGGTGTGCTTGTGGAAGGTGGTGCTTGTTGGTGCTGAGTGATACTGATGTGGTGCCGAGTGATATTGAGGTGGTGTTGTGTGATGCTGAGGTGGTGCTGATTGATGGTGAGGTGGTGTTGAGTGATGCTGAGGTGGTGTTGAGTGATGCTGGGGTGGTGCTAACTGATGCTGGGTGGTGCTGAGTGATGCTGAGGTGGTGCTGAGTGATGTTTTGGTGATATTTAGGTGATGCTGCACTGGTGATGCGTTTGTGCTGAGTTGCGGCTGAGGTGGTGTTGTGTTGATGCTGTGGTGGGGCTGTGCTGGTGCTGAGTTGGTGCTGAGTTGGTGCTGCACTGATGCGGAGGTAGTGCTGTGTTGAGGGGGTGGTGTTGATTGATGCTTAGGTAATGCTGTGCTGGTGGTTAGGTGGTGCTGAGTGATGCTGTGGTAGCACTGAGTGATGCTGTGTACTGTGCAATGGGGGGAAAGGAAGCACGCACCACAGCTGTGCACTGTGCAGAGATGTCAAAGGTAGCACGCACCACAGCTGCACAGAGGTGTGAAAGGAAGCGCGCATCACGGTGCTGAAAAAACGTGAATGTTAAAAGGTGCAGTCAATTTTTAAGCTGTGCACTGTGCAGTGGGGTGAAAGGAAGCACGCACCACAGCTGTGCAATGTGCAATAAGGTGAAAGGAAGCACGCACCCCAGCTGTGCACTGGGGTAAAAGGAGGCACACACCACATATCTGCACTGTGCAGTGTTGTGAAAGGAAGCACGCACCAGTACTGTGCAGTGGGGTGAAAGGAAGCACGCACCACAGCTGTGCATTGTGCAGAGATGTTAAAGGTAGCACGCACAACAGCTGCGCAGAGATGTGAAAGGAAGCACGCACCACGGTGATGAAAAAACGTGAATGTTAAAAGGTGCGGTCCATTTTGAAGCTGTGTACTGTGCAATGGGGGGAAAGGAAGCACGCACCACAGGTGTGTACTGTACAGAGATGTCAAAGGTAGCACGCACCACAGCTGCGCAGAGGTGTGAAAGGAAGTGCGCACCATGGTGCTGAAAAAATGCGAATGTTAACAGGTGTGGTCAATTTTGAAGTTGTGTACGGTGCAATGGGGGGAAAGGAAGCACACTCCACAGCAGTGCACTGTAGAGAGCCCCTGGATCGAGCGAGCACCAAAAGCAATGTGGGGAAAGGAAACACGCACCACAGCTGTGCACTATGCAGAGATGTCAAAGGTAGCACGCACCACAGCTGCACAGAGGTGTGAAAGGAAGCGGTGATGAAAAAACGCTAATGTTAAAAGGTGCGGTCAATTTTTAAGATGGTACCGAAAAAGAGGCGACTATAGAGGCCAACTACAGAGTACAGCAAATGTCTTGACAATAACATACTAATACAAAGATAACTGTGCAGGAAGAGAGTGCTGACATAGATGAAATGCGAGTGCTGGAAAAAGAAGCGCGCACTCTTGTGGCGGTGGGGTCTGTCCCTTGGCCGGGGTGGAGGGGACGCGCCTTGTAAGGAAAGTTGCAAGGTCTTGAAATGAAACATGATCCACAACTGATGGCACGCTGCGCGCCGCTGCTCGCTCCTGACAGCTAAACGCTGTGGGAGTAAACATTTTCAGAAAAGATGAGACATGCACCCGCCTTTGGCCAATTGTGTGCTTTCATTTTTGAAAGCCACATGCAAAGGCCAATAGCATGTGTGGAAAATTGAACACCACACGGACGAGTTTGCATAAAGTCTGAAGTGATTCCAAGAGGCTTAGCTCGACCTAAAAAGGTGTCCAAGTTGTAGAGTTAAAAGTCCGCCTAAAAAAGTTTTTTCTCAAACTAAAAACCGTAATACATGAAGGGTCATTTACCCAGATGCATGTGTGATATAAGTGAGACTGTATCTTGGCACTGCCAGTCTGTTTTAAGACCCATTAATGCTCTGGTCCCATTCCGTCATCTTATTTACTATGGTATGAATCTGTCCTCTTATACTGCCAGACCTCTATCAGCAGCAGCTACTACTTTGTCAGTCCCACCAAAATGCATCCTGACAACTTATATGCGATCCTATAATTGCAGTGTGTCTCTTGTGCAGTCATTACAGAGCAGGGAACACAGCAGCAGCAAAGTGGATTGGCTTAGCTAGCTTGGGCATTAGGAGTTCCCTGGGTGACACTTTAAAACCTACTGCTTAGGATCACTGATGCCAGAGAGAGTAAGCAAATAGCCAGACAGAGAAGTCAGCCTTGCATGACCTTTTGCTTTCCTTTTCTCATTCCACCCACTACTCTCTCAAATCTCAAAATCTATCCAGCAGTCGACCTTCTTTTATGACATAACAGGCTTTAGCTTGTCAAGCTGAAGGCATGTGTCTGGTTCAGCTCCAAGCACATACAAACATATACAAACATTAGAGTGATAACTGATCTTGAGCATACAGCTCAATCTCTCTCTTATTAAAGTAAACACCACCAAATGAAATGCAGGTTCAAGGGAATAAACACTAGAGGGAAACTGCCTCAAAAACAAGAACTGTAAACTGCACTTGTAAGCTTCAGTTGCCCTGGGGGCAGTGCTTTAGGGAAAGACAGAATGGATGTTGAAAACAACTGCTCTGTCTTTCACAGTGTAGGTATCACCAGCCTTCACTTCAAAGGGAGACAGAGATGCCCCTGCAGGCTGGTGGCGTGAGTGCACCTGACTGCAAGAGAGTGTCAAGGGGTGTCCATGGGACCCCATTTCTGCTCTTTTGGTGGACATCGGGCGTACTGACTATGCACCACCTCTTCGTCATGCGCAGGAAGTGAGCCTTTTGACAGCCTCTACTTCTCTGAGGCCAAATCCTGCAGGCACAGAGGAAAGTGTTTATATCATTAGCATGGGCCCACATCCCTATGCTAGTGAGTAAACACTCCTTTAAGATAGTGCTGGTGCTATATGTGTGTCTTCGCTATCTATAGTACAAGCATCTGGGGGGGCACAAGAAGTAGGCACACATGCCCAATGACACCCGGGGTACTTTATGAAATACAGTCTCAGGATTTCCTAACATCAGCTCTCTGCAATCAATACTTTAGGCCAACAACTACACCCGACAGTGAAATCTCTCAGCAAACAGTACCCATTCCATAATTCCCATGTTAAACCTCAACTGTTCATGCCATTAAAACCTATGTTTATACTCCCCTACCAAAGCTTCACCAAACATTTTTAGATCAATTATAAAAAACATTACAGGAAGCAATGAGCTCTGACCTAGTTCATCCTCTTGGAATACCCTTTGCCCCCAGTTATTGATTTAATATTTTGAAACAGCCTTCCTATTTTGTGATAATGTCCTTTCTCCTGGTTGAACAGTTATTTTGTAAATGTAAGAAATTCAAAAATCAGCCAAAAGAATTTCCAGAGACCTCACTTGACTGAGAGTGACAATATGACTGCAACCTGATTTTTTACATTGATTTACAGTTATTGTCAGAAATTGGATTGTTGGTTAAGGGCGGTGTGAGCCCTTCTCAAGCAACAGGCAAAATCCTTGTCAGGGTGAACCAAAACAGTCCCTCCATTAGCTGTGCTTAACACTGGGGTAGATTGGCATAAAAGCAGTCAGGCTTAACTTAGAGGCAATGTGCAAAGTTTTTTTGCCACAGACACAGTAGTAAAGTGAAAACACAAAACAAGAAAAATCCCACACAAATTTAGGAAAATAGAGTAAAAGTTTAGAAATTATTTGACACAGGTTCAATAAAAATCCAATTAGTAGAACTGGATAAATACCATTTTGAAGATTTACATAGGTATAGCTCCCAAAAGCACAAAGCGCCACTCACGTTCATTTTGTCGTTCTTGACTAGGACAACATCACGAGATCAGGCCAGCTGCGAGGGAGCATGGGCCGCGTACAGGGGCCAGTTCAGTCCAGCTGAAAAAGTTACCTTCTCAAAGTGCGGTGCGAAAAGTGCAGTTCATGGTGGAGGAGGCCACGTGGAGCAGGGAAAGCATTGTGGATGGCCATCGCTGTGGCGCCAAGAGCATGCCAGGCTTGACAGATGGTTGTTGCTATATCACGAACATCCTGTATGGAATCAGGGACGGTCTTTATTTGAGCTTTGTGTTGGAAGTCACAGAGGGCTGTCATTGCTGTAGCACGAAGTGACGATCTTGCATTGTTGGACATCACTGGCTGTTGCCTTAGCATGAAGAGTCAGGTCCACTGGAGCTTTGCGTTGGCGGTTGCCGTGGACAGCAAGCTCTCTGTGCGAACAGGTCTGTTCGCGGGCACATAGAGCCTAAAATGTCAGGTTTTCTCAATTTTCTTCCTGGATTAGCTAAACCAATGCCAAACTAAAGGACCAGGACCTGGAAAGCCCCTCTTGGGGATCAGGAACTCACTCCAGAAGAGGCCAGCAGAACTCAGACAGGTCCAGTTGCAGGTCCAGGCAGATCCAGTCAGGTCAGCTGGGCTGTTGCAGGAAAGTCTCTGGAGCTTGTTAAGTCCCTGTAGCTCTGAATAGGAGGTCAGTCAGCTGACCCTTGGAGTCACTTCAGGTAGCCTAGAATGAAGGGATCAGGTCCAGTCTTCCTTCTCAGACAGCAGGGCCGGCTTCCAGCAGCAGGTCAGTCGTCCTTCTGTTGTATCCACAGGTCCAGGAGGGCATTGACAAGTTAGTATGAGGGTTCAATATTTATACCTGCTGCCAACTTTGAAGTGGGAGAAACTTCTAGACCACCTCTGGTTCTTGAATTTCCATCCTCCCTACTCTGGTCTCAGAATGTCTCGAGTCACAAAAGGCTAGTGTGAAGTTTGTTGTGTGTGTGCTGAGGCAGGTTCTTTGAAGTGCAAGTGTGGAAGGTGAGAGCTCCGCTCCTCCCATCAGGTCAAGATGGCCCATCCTGCCAACACTCAGTCCCTCTTTATAGTACTGACTGGGAGGAATATATAAAGATCAACTAGCCACTACATCCAGTCAAGTGACCCAGGATACAGGCTGCAAGCACCAAGATGAAATATAAAGTGGCATTTTCAGAATTGTGACCAAAAATACGACTTTACCATTAAAGAAGGTTTTAAATTACAATTCATTACAGACCAAAAATGAAATTTCTACATATTTGCCAAATAAATGTTATCACTAATTAAATGTAACACGATATCCCAATGTTATCCAATGGGAGAGGGAGGCCTTACAGTGATGAAAAATGAGTTTAAGAGTTTTTCACTACCAGGATATGTAAATCTTAAAGGTACATCACCAACATGTAAAATACAATGCACCGTCACCTATGGGCTGGTTAGGACCTGCCCTAGGGGAGACTTATATGTATTAAAAAGGAATATTTGGGCCTGGCCAGAGGCTTATTTTGCCTGATCAAAATGGCAGTTTAAAAACTGCACATAGGCTGCAATGGTAGGCCTGAGACATGTTTAAAAAGGCTACTTAAGCGGGTAACACAATAAGTGCTGCAGGCCCACTAGTAGCATATATTTTACAGGCCCTGGGTACATGTGGTACCACGTTACTAGGGGCTTATAAGTAAATTAAATGTACCAATTGGGTATAAACTTAAATGACCATGTTTATAAGAGAGAGCACAAGAACCTTAGAACTGCTTAGCAGTGGTAAAGCACACAGAGTCCTAGAACTCAACAAAAACAGGCTCAGACAGCAAGAGGGGTGGAGGCAAAAGGTTTGAGGGTGACCCTGCAGAGAGGCCAAGCCCAACAGTTATGTGGGGCTATAGATGTGCTAAACATTGGATTACAGAACATCTTTCATGTACATCCGTATTAGTGATGGAGTTACGCTAGAAAAATCTTTTAGTTAACTGGAATCACATAAACACATTTATTGCATATTGATTAGTGTGACATGTTGATTAGTGTGACATGCATATTGATTAGTGTGTCATGCTGCAAACTGAAACAAAAAATACATGCCCCTTTGCTAAATGAATATACGAGTAAACAATATGCTTCAACTGTTACTGTTAAAAGTACAGTCAGCCAAATGCATGATTTCAAGATTTCACTTGATAAAAACATGTGAAGAGAATTTAAATTGCATTATGTCTTGTACTGCTTTGTGGCAGACATCTGCAAATTACATTCTCAGCAAACATGTGAAAGCTGTCTGTCACCCATTCAAAGAAAACAAAAACATTTTTGACATGCCATCCAGATAGTGAGAGGAAAATGCCAGTATTTTCTTTATCCTGTGGCGCCAGGATTTTTTTAAGATGATGTAATGGATTGTTTGCTGGTAGTTTATTCTTCATCCAGAAATCTTTCTTAATTTCCCTCCTCCATTGGAAAAGATGAGGGAGGTGAGGTTTAGGTAGCAGTGTAATACAATGTAGTGAGTGCTTCTAAAGGAGTATTTAAGGGGTCTAATGTTGGAAACAGGTGAGGAGTTTTTCCGACTACTGAATAATGATGTTGGACTCTAGCTGGCTGTACATTCCCTATTGAGAGAGCATACCTATAACTGCGGCTCTGGCCTGCACCATGTATGGTAATGTAATGTAATGTAAATAGGTGCTTGTAAAGCGCGCGGCTACTCCGCAGAGTGTCCCGGCGCTAATGTATGCAAACAATAAACAATTCCTCATCTGTGAATGTGCTCTATCTGTTTACATGCCTAGGAAATAAAACAAGATTACTATAGCAAATGTGCTTTTTCTGCTTGGTTGCGGCAGATTTGTCTGGATCATATTTTTTTTTATATTAGGACTCTGAGTTCTGTGTGTCACTGCTGATCAGTGCAACAGTGCATGTGCTCTGGCCCTAAAATCATAGTATTAAAATTGGTTTCACTCATTGTTGATGGAGCAGAAAATGCACCTTTGATGTGGAAATTAAATGCCATGTGGCCTGCATTGGGTATTATGAGTATTTATGGCAAACATATATGTCTGCTTGGAGCACTACTGTGTTCTGGCTGGGCTGTAGTTTAAATGCACTGCAGTGACACAAAATATACAAAAGTGTGATTGCGATATAAGAAAAACCTTCTTTTGTTATATATTCATTGGTTACACCTAAAGTGAGTCTTGTAAGCCCACAGAGCAGGGTGCTACTCTATAAAAATAGGCCACACTACATATTGTGGTTAGTGTGCTGTCACAGTGAAGTAAAACCCAAACATGATTTCACCGTGCAGGTTTTGCTAGAGCTTTCCCTATATAGGCCTAGATTAAACTCTTCATTTCCTCGCTGCATTTAAGGAAATTCTAGAAAAATGCTACGCAGTTATTTCATACAAAACTAGTTTAATGGTGAAATCAGACTTTTGCTAACTTAGGTGGAAAAGTAGCATTGTAAAAATGTACTTTAAGCTGCCTGAGCCCGAATTGGCTGAAAGCCAGTTATGCCAGTCATCACATCCCCAGAGCAAGACCGCCCATCTTTGGATGCAGAATTAGCGACTCAGGCTCAGAGGGCAATAGCCTGCCTCTGAGCTCTGTTAAGTGCTGACCAATCAGCAGGGAATAATCATCTTGGAGTGGACACAAAAAGTTAGTCGGACAAAGGGCATCAATAGCACTACAAATTGTTGGTTTGGCAATGCCAGAGATGGTGTCTCCTATTCAATTCCAGGTTCCTCTCAAACAGTCAGGCTCCAGTCACAGTAGGGACGAAAACCAGTTTTGACCCTGTCAGATGGGAGGAGGGCTCATTTAAATAGAAAGTGGCGAAGAAGCTAAATGTGGGCCCACCTTATAGAAGCAGGGTCCTGCTATCCTGATACAGATGCTCCTGGGTAATTGTACAGTACAGCAAAGAGAAAGTGCTGCAAAAGGAAGTGCAAAGACTGTGAAAAAATAGTAACATTTACGTAGTAGAATTTCTTCATTGGCTAATGCACAGGATACATCTGGCGACACAACTGAAACATTCCTCATCTGAAGAAGAAGACCTGGCTGGAAGAAATTTCTTGACTCCCGACTCCTTTTGTAAAAAGAGGATTCACTCAAGGACTGCAGACTCCCTCTGGCATCTAGGGAATTGAACATCTCGCCAAGGTTTAAGTGGTCGACCTCATGTTTGCCTTCCTTAAAGTCACAAAAAGCAGAAGCACTCTTGACTCTAAGAGAGCCCAGCCGACTAATCAGATTTAGACCCTGCAGGTGATTCAGCTGGTGAGATATCCTCTGCATAGAAGCCTGCTCTGAGGATTTAGGAGACGCAGGGCTGTGTATTCAGCTACCTAACTCCCAAAATACTCAAAACTGTGTTTTCCAGTGTTTACAACACATGTTGTTTTTTGCAGTGATTGTTATGAAGCATATATTTAATGTAAAGGAGAAGTAATGCATGATATGGAGTGTCTTCCCACTGTCAGTGTGTCCAATGGACTCAGGTTAGATTGTTTTAAGCATAGAAAGTCTGTGTATTGCACTCTCACTCATACTCACATCTCATTAACCTCTCTCACATCTCAGTACCTCTCACACACACTGGCAGGATGACTGGTTTATAGAAATATTCATGGATTAAAAAAGTAAGAGTGCTACATTCAAATGTTTTAATAAATAAATTGCTGGACATAATTGAGAGTTATTCACCTACTTCTTACTGAATATTGTGATATTGTCGGAATTGGCAACACCACCAACAGCAAAATACCTTGTGAAAGCTTTACAATTTTGAATTACATCAAATTAATTTGTAGCTCTGCATTCTAAGACATATAACACTTGATGATTTAAGCCTCAGTTACAGTAGAAAAGTATATGTCCAACAAAAGACTTTGTGAATCCTGTTGATGAAAACCACGTCAGGAACAGTACATTGCTTTGTTTTCCCTCCGGATGTACACACTCTCAAATTCCTACAGATTAGACTGGTTGGAGCTTTTCTAAAGTTTTGAAAAATAGGATTACCTCATTGAGTATTCATGTGACCAGAAAGCAGAGGATGACATTGAAGTTAACATGATTGTAGTATTGAATACCCAAAAATAAAAATATTGACCTATATTAATAATGATGCAAAATATAGACAACTATAACATGAACAACCCTCTACTTACAATTAAAAGAAATACAAATCAAATCCAAAATATTGTCCTACAAAAATATCTAAAGTTAAACAACATTGAAAACCAGAATCATAGATTTTAAAATGAATATTAAAAATAACAAAAGTATTGAAAACCAAAATTCAGACTAAAGATATAAAATACATTTTTAAAATAACAAATGTATTTAATTAATTTTAAACTTGAAAAAATTCCAATGTTAAAGCATGAATTTTATCAAATTAAATTACATTAATCTAATAACTCTACAAAATATGTATTTATTCTAAAATTATTTATATGTTAATGTTATGTTATGGGGAATTTGTACAGCGCACGTACACCAAAAGGGCTCTTGGCGCTAAGTTAAAAAACCTCCACAGAAGTTGTCTAGCAATTGGCTTGAGTGAAGAGCCAGGTTTTCAATTTTTTTCTAAAACACATATAATCAGCTGTCTCTCTAATCTCGATCGGCATGGAGTTCCAAAGTTGGGGACCCAACTTGGAAAAGCGCGAGCCACCCATTCTTTTGCGCTTAAATCTGGGGACTATCATCAAGTTTATTTGTGCCGATCTGAGATTCCGTTTTGGGAGGTATGGGTGGATCTTCGTAGAAAGAAATTTGGGGCCTCTGTTGTTGATTGCCTTAAAGATAATACAACCCGTTTTAAACATGGACCTCTGTACTACGGGAAGCCATTGAAGCTCCTTCATCAATGGCTTTGTATGACAGTGCCTGGGTTGTTGAAAAATGATTCTGGCAGCTTGATTTTGGATCAACTGAAGCTTATAGGTTTGATTGATAGGTAAACCTAAGTAGCTGGAATTTGCATAATCAATTCTGGACAGAATCATGCCCATCATGATTAACAAGCTGGCCTCTCTAGTGAAGAATCTTCTGATTTTTCTGAAAATTCTCAGTTGATAAAAGCAGGATGATGTAACCATGCTTATCCGGGATTGCATAGAAAGGTTAGCGTCTATTTGAATGCCCAGACTTTTAGAACACTCTTAGGGGTTGGTGGGCTTCCTAATGTATTAGGCCAGTGTGTAGGAGTCCAATAGTTTAGACTATTGTTTGAAATGACTATCTCTGTTTTATCAGAGTTCAGTTTAAGGTGGTTGTGATTCATCCAGTCTTTAATGTATAACATAGTGTTTTGGAAGAATACCTTGATTCCTGTGTCTCATCAATTGAAAAAATCAGTTGCATGTCGTCTGCATAATTGTAAATATTAACCTTCATTTGTTGGAGGGAATGAATCAGGGGGCGAATATAGAGGTTAAAAAGGTGGGGGGACAGAGAGGATCCCTGTGGTACCCCACAGTATGTGGTGACTATGGCAGAGCTGTACGGGGCAAGCTTAACTGATTGAGTACGATCTTTCAGAAAGGATTTCATCCATTCTAATGCTGTGCTTCTAAGACCTGCAGCCGCCATTCTATCCGCTAATATCGCGTGATCCACGGTATTGAAGGCCGCCGACAGGTCAAGTAGGACCAATGCTTGCATGTGCCCCCTGTAGTAAAACACATACAAATATGTTATCTACAAAAAAGTAGAGAATTAAAAAAAGTTAAAAACATATATGCATATATGTATGTATATATATATATATATTCACTGAAAAACCATAGGTTTCAGACACGTTATAGTTAGAAATTAGCATTTAAAAAACCTTTGAAATTCACTGAAAAAACCATAGGTTTTAGGGACAGTTATAGTTAGTTGGACATTTCACTCGTACAAAACCATAGAAATTCCCCCATTATAGTTAGTTCAGCTAACTATAACTCGCGCCCACGCAATGCACTGCTGATGACGTCACATATTACATCACTCATGACATGGTCAGTGACATCACTGATGACATCACTGATGACATCTCAAATGACATCACTGATGACATCACTGATGACATCATCCACGTGATAATCTGATGCACCTCCTCACACCCTAATATAACCTTTGATACACCCACTCTAAATTACACACTGCCATTCGCAAAACCATAGACACTCCAACACCAATAACTACATACCCACTCACTGATTCTTAGGTCTACACACACACATCCACTCACTCACCCGTACAGTCACTCATACGTACGGTCACTCAGTACAGGACTATCATATGCACTCATACTCCTATATAGACACTCAAACACCGCCACTCATCCATAGAGGTACTAATACACCTAGTCAGTCATGCAAATAATTAATCACACTGCCATTTACTCACCTATACAGTTATACACACACCAGCTCACTTACTCATACAAATACTAGCACATTCTTACGCTCTTATACAATCACTGATACAAGCACACACTCATCCATACAGTCACTCTCACAATCACACACTCTCGCTTATAGCTATTTATATACTCCAACACACATATATACTGCCTTTCACATATGTAGTTACTCACACATGTACCACTGGGACATACATTCACTCACTAACACACTCTTACACACACTTACCCACCCATACAGCCTATCACAGATGCACTCTTGAAACCATCCACCCAGTGAATCACCCACTCACACATCTATGCACAGAGTCGCACAGACCCCACCCACACAAACACTCAGGCACCCATACAGATACTCAGACAACCAATCAATAACTCATATAGACACTCATGTAGCTATTCACAAACCCATGCAGCCACTTACACAGCAACAGACAGACGGTTACAGACATTCACCCAGTTTAGTCACTAACCCTTGCATTCAGTAAGATACGTTTAATCACTCACTTATAGAGTCAGTCACGCACCTACTAAATCCTTCATCCACACACTTATACACCCACTCATTCTTCAATACACCTTTCCCTATATATTAAAAATATTTAAACTTTACAGAAACACAGTCACTGGATGATGTCATCAGTGATGTCATTTGAGATGCCAACAGTGATGTCATCAGTGATGTCACTGACCATGTCATGAGTGATGTAATATGTGACGTCATCAGCAGTGCATTATGGGGCGCGAGTTATAGTTAGCTGAACTAACTATAACGGGGGAATTTCTATGGTTTTGTACGAGTGAAATGTCCAACTAACTATAACTGTCCCTAAAACCTATGGTTTTTTCAGTGAATTTCAAAGGTTTTTTAAATGCTAATTTCTAACTATAACGTGTCTGAAACCTATGGTTTTTTCAGTGAATTTCAAAGGTTTTTTAAATGCTAATTTCTAACTATAACGTGCGTGAAACCTATGGTTTTTTCAGTGAATTTCAAAGGTTTTTTAAATGCTAATTTCTAACTATAGCATGTCTGAAACCTATGTTTTTTTTCAGTGAATTTCAAAGGTTTTGTAAATGACAATTTTTAAATGTATTAATTGTTATATTTATTTTTTTGATACTGATTTACTACATTTTTTTAAACTATTTATTTTTGCATATTTTATTTTTTAAATTACATTGTAATTACATTATACATTACATTACAAAATATACTTTCTCAGAATGAATTACTTTAGTTTAAATACTTTGCAAATAGGCAATAGACTTTTAAGTACAGTAGTTACAGTTGTTGCAATGGGCAACACAATTTCAAACACAATGCAACATTGAGCTCAATGTAAATTTCTAGTTAAATGCAATTAGTTACTTTATGGATTACTTTTCTAACCACAGGACTGGATCCTAGATTCAGTCCTGGGACATCTCCTGTAAACAGTTGAGTAAAAGCGTTTTGGTTACAGTAGTGATTTTTAAGGAATATTATTGTATTTTAAAAGTTGACAGAAACTTTTTCACATAGAATCACCAATGTTATCCTATGGGAGGAAATTCACTTAGCAGGTAAGTAGTGTTATCGTTACTTTTTCTTACTCAGTGGTGGATCCTGTATCCAGCACTGGTGCATCTCCTGTAAACAGTTGAAAGAATGTGTTTAAGTTATACAGGCGATTTTTAAGGAATATTTGTAGTTTGTGAAAATCGACACTTTGAAACTTTTCTGCTGAAAACCAGACAATGGATTCCAATGGAAGGAAATACAAGTTACTGGTAAGTACGGTTAGAATTACTTTTCAGGGTCAGTGCTGGGCTAAAAGATGCAGCACTGGGTTCTCTCCTGATAACAGGTGAGTAAATCGGAATTCGTAGTTCGGCTGATTTTAGAGGAATATTATAAAGTTCCAAAACTCCACACTTAGTAGAATTTCCAAGTGAAACCAGTCAATGTTAGCCTATGGAAGGAAATTCAAGTTACTGGTAAGTACGGTTAAAATTACTTTTCAGGATCAGTACTGGGCTCAAAGATGCAGCACTGAGGTCTCTCCTGATAACAGGTGAGTAAATCGGAATTCGTAGTTCTGCTGATTTTAGAGGAATATTTGTATGTTTCAAAAATCGACACTTTGAAACTTTTCTGCTGAAAACCAGTCAATGTTAGCCTATGGAAGGAAATTCAAGTTACTGGTAAGTACGGTTAAAATTACTTTTCAGGACCAGTACTGGGCTGAAAGATACAGCACTGAGGTCTCTCCTTATAACAGGGGAGTAAATCGGAATTCGTATTTCGGCTGATTTTAGAGGAATATTTGCATGTTTCAAAAATCAACACTTAGAAACTTTTTCAGCAAAAAGCAGGCAATGATATCCTATGGAAGGAAATTCAATTTACTGGTAAGTGCGGTTAGAATTACTTTTCAAGGTCAGTGCTGGGCTAAAAGATGCAGCACTGGGTTCTCTCCTGATAACAGGTGAGTAAATCGGAATTCGTAGTTCGGCTGATTTTAGAGGAATATTATAAAGTTCCAAAACTCCACACTTAGAAGAATTTCCAAGTGAAACAAGTCAATGTTAGCCTATGGAAGAAAATTCAAATTACTGGTAAGTGCGTTTAAAATTACTTTTCAGGATCAGTATTGGGCTCAAAGATGCAGCACTGAGGTCTCTCCTGATAACAGGTGAGTAAATCGGAATTCGTAGTTCGGCTGATTTTAGAGGAACATTTGTATGTTACAAAAATCGACAGAAACTTTTTCAGCAAAAAGCAGGCAATGATATCCTATGGAAGGAAATTCAAGTTACTGGTAAGTACGGTTAAAATTACTTTTCAGGATCAGTACTGGGCTGAAAGATGCAGCACTGAGGTCTCTCCTGATAACAGGTGAGTAAATCGGAATTCGTATTTCGGCTGATTTTAGAGGAATATTATAAAGTTCCAAAACTCCACACTTAGAAGAATTTCCAAGTGAAACCAGTCAATGTTAGCCTATGGAAGGAAATTCAAGTTACTGTTAGGTACGGTTAAAATTACTTTTCAGGATCAGTACTGGGCTCAAAGATGCAGCACTGAGGTCTCTCCTGATAACAGGTGAGTAAATCGGAATTCGTAGTTCGGCTGATTTTAGAGGAATATTTGCACAATGGTGAAGGGCGGGGGCGGGGCCTGAGGTGACATCTGTGCAAACGCGCCCCATGGCGCGTTTTAAGTTGGGGATTAAGTCCCCTTGAATCATGAGGGTCCCTGGGGTCCAACTAGCCCACCCTGTACCTCCAGTATGCGCTAGGGAGCTGCGTTGCAGAGAGGTGTTCAGAGGCCACGCCCTTTTTGCACCTCTCTGCAACGCAGCTCTGTGGCGCTTTCTGGACATACCTGGTGGGCTAGTTGGCCCCCAGGGACCCTCAGGATTGAAGGGGATTTCATTCCCCATCTTAAAATGCGCCATGGGGCCTGTTTGCACACATGTCACCTGAAGCCCCGCCCCCTCCCTTCACCACTGTGCAAACGTGCCTGAGGTGACATCTGTGCAAACGCGCCCCATGGCGCGTTTTAAGTTGGGGGATTAAGTCCCCTTGAATCCTGAGGGTCCCTGGGGTCCAACTATCCCACCAGGTACCTCCAGTAAGCGCCACAGAGCTGCGTTGCAGAGAGGTGTAAAAGGGGCGTGGCCTCTGTACACCTCTCTGCAACTCAGCCCCTGGCGCATACTGGAGGTTCCTGGTGGGCTAGCTGGCCCCCAGGGACCCCCAGTATTCAAGGGGAATTGTTCTCTCTGCAAACGCGCCAGGGGCGCGTTTGCAGAGTGGTAAAGGAAGGGGGCGGGGCCTGCGGCACGATCGTATTTATTTATTTATTTTTTCTTGAAGGGGGGCTGTGTGGCCCCCCTTCCTTTTTCCTTTTTTGGGCCCTGGAGACCCCATCCCCCAGGGCCTTACCCCTTTTTTTCATTTTTTTTTAAAAAAACGGGAAGGGGGCAGCGTGGTCCCCTCCCGTGGCCGATTCCGGCCCCGGGGACCCCATCCCCCGGGGCATGGCCACTCTTTTTATTATTTTTTAAGGAGGGGGCTGCGTGGCCCCCTCCCTCAGGCCTCCTTTTGCCCCGGGGACCCCATCCCCTGGGCAGGCCTTTTTTTTTTTTTATTATTATTTTTTTTTGGGGAGGGGGCTGCGTGGCCCCCTCCCGGGCCACTTATGGCCCCGGGGACCCCATCCCCCAGGGCCTGGCTCTCGTTGGAGACTGTGGGGGTCCCCAATCCCCCACAGTCCCAGCCGGCTCCCCGCCTCCTGCGCGAAAGCCGGCATTGCTTTTCCACATGGGGAGCAGCTAACATGCTGCTCCCCGTGTGGAAAAGCAATTGTTTGCATTTTGAAAGAGAGAGCAGGTTTCCTGCTCTCTCTTTCAAAATGCAAACTAAGTTTGCTATGACAGGATGGGAGCCACGATGCTCCCGTCCTGTCATAGCAAACTACAGTGTCCCGGGGTAGGCACCCCGGGACACTGCAGGAGCCGGCCCTAGGGGGTGGTGGTCCCCAGGGCCATCACTGGCTTCCAGGAGGGGGCCGCGCGGCCCCCTCCCAATCTTGTTCAAAGCCCCGGGGAGGTGGCGGTCTCGGGCGTGTGGGGGCTGGAGCCCCCACACAGGTTTTTTAATTAAAAAAACAGCCCCGGGGGGTGGCGGTCCCGGGGCAGCGGGAGGGCGCACAGCCCTCCCGCCATCATTTTTTTTAAAAGCCCGGGGGGTGGCGGTCCTCAGGGCATGGGGGGCCTTAGAGGCCCCCATAAACAATAAACCCACCTCCCGCATGCCCCCGGGACTTGGGCCACCCGGGGGCAAATTTGCATCGAAGCGCGGGAGACCGCGCTTCGATTTTTTTTTTTTCGGCAGGATCCGCGCACCCTGAGCGCATCCTGGCGATTGTTTTTTTTTTTTTTTAAAGCATTTTTCTGCCCAGGGGGTCCTTGTGGGACCCCCTGAGCAGACCTAGGGGGTCAGGGTGTTTCTACCCTGCCCCCTTTGTGCGTTTTGCGCACTTGTTTCTTTTTTTTTTCTCGGCGGGATTCACGCACCCTAAGCGCATCCCGCCAATTTAAAAAAAAACAAAAATGCTTTTCTGCCCAGGGGTCCTTGTGGGACCCCTGAGCAGACCTAGGGGTCAGGGTGTTTCTACCCTGCCCCCTTTTGCACTTTGCGCACTTGTTTCTGTCCCTCGGTTCTACCGAGGGATAAAATGGCTGCCAACACTTCCTGATTTGGAGTGTTGACAGCCAATTAGCATGCAGCTCGTGGATCGGGAGGGTGCGCGAATCCGACGCGGCCATAGATATATATGTGATTTTCCTTTTGATTTTCACAGGAACTACTGAACGTATTTACACCATTTAACAAAAGGGTTCTTTCTGAACCAAGAACTACCTCTTTGCCAAATTTGGTGTAATTCCGTTCAGCAGTTCGGGCTGTAGCCGTGGCTAAAGTTTCCTATGGGAAAATGAATGGGGAAAACACGTTTTGGGACCCCCCTTTTTTCTCGGCCCCCGCTTGACGAATCACCCCGAAACTTTCAGGGTAGGAGCGGACCGGAGCGGGCCATAAAGTTAGAAAATTTCGCGAAGATTCGTCAACCGACGCAAGAGTTATTTCAAATAGAATGTCGCGGATTTCCTCTGGAAAATAGGTCCTAACTATAACTATCTACTGGCGACCGCCAGTAGATAATATATATGAGGGGACATAGGCAAAGTGATTGGACAGAACAGAGGGGTAATGTGCAGCCTATAATTGAGCAAACATGAACTGCTGCACGTGATAATGAAATCTACAAAGCGAGGAGCGACCCTTTGATCTATATTTTTAAATAATGTTTAAAGCCCCAAACATGGTTAATATGAACTTGCATTTCTCTGTTCACACATCAATATACCCATTGGATATTGTGATTTTTATGGTTTAAATATCTGGTTCCGAGTAGCGCGAACAGAACAAACAAATGAGTAAGGGCCATTTAGGTCTTTTATTTGTGTACATTTTGGTCAGTGCTTAACAGGTTTAGAGTGCACGGATTAACCAAATGTGTTTATTTATTCTTGCTCGACAATGGGTTTTTAATCGGAGGTAGTACTATTTCTATGTCCATGATATGTGGGGGCTTTAAAAGCGGGTTTTAAGATGGCGATTCATTGATTGAGAAAGGCTGTTCGCAGCCGAAACGTGTCTCTTTGTTTTGCTGCCGTGTCTGGAGTGACCTCATATCATTAAATCAGCCAATTTGTGAATCCTCGTCTGCGTGCTCCCTTTTTCCGGGTGAAGTTGCGACGTTGTCAGGATATATATATATATATATATATATATATATATATTCCCATGCGATGACCTCCGCTTTCCGGTCATAGATGAGGCGCACACTGGGAGATACGTATTTTAGCAGTTTATTTTAGCCGCACAGCAAAAACACCCGACAGACGCGCTTCGGCTACACGCCTTTGTCAATGTCGGTGGGGTCAACGCAAATCATCATTTTTAAAGTCGATCATAAACATAAAAAGAGGAAAACAATTCATTCAGGCTATGTATGAAAAGTGAAGAGGGGTTCACTGATATTCGAAGCACAAAACATGATTTTCATAGCGGTCATTTTGGAGTGGTGTTTTCAATGTACAATATAACAATGTATCTATGCCATCTACTGTAGTTACCACATGTTAGCATTAGGGCATGAAACGGTATAGTTTCCCTGAGACATGCTTATATGTGATCCTCCTCCTGTGCAATGCGATGTATTTCAAAAACAATACAATTTATTTTTATACTCGTTTACATGAGTGTTTTGGTTTCCTCCGATATAGCCCTGAATGGGCGATCTTTCCAAACCACGAATAGTGTGAGCTTGTATATGTCTATTTCGTTAAGTGTTTTGCATTCCGTTAAATCAAGCCCTGGATGGGCAATATTATCAAAACACTTCAATCAAAGAAATACTATGCTACATAGGTATACATTCAATATCCAGGTATGCAAAGAGAATTCTTAAAGTTATTCCTACAATGGCATTTGAATTGCATCATTCTATTCTTTCTCTAGGCGCAATTTTATGTCCTTACATTGTTAATAGCTTCTAACCCTTCCGATCTTTAAAGTGCCAATTTAAGTGCATTTATATTTATGTACAAAATCCGTTCATGGAATATGTACCCACAATTCTTCCTCATTATTGAGACCTAATGGAGTTTTTGTTTGTAATTCAATTATATATTTGGATTCCAACCTTCTGAGTTCCCTAACTCTGTCCCCTCCCCGTTCATCCTTAGGGATCTGATCTATGCAGAAGAACTTCAGGAGATTTTGGTTGGATTTATGCTTTTCTTGGAAATGGCGTGCCACGGGATATGTGACATCCCGATTTTTAATGGCACGCATGTGCTCAAGGGCTCGTTTTTTGGTAGGATAAATGGTACTTCCTACGTAGTTTAAAGCACATGGACAGGTCAAACAGTATACTGTAAAATCAGTGTTACAATTCATTAATTTGTTAATTTTTCCTTTTGTTGTCCTGCCTGGAATGGAAAATTCCTTTACCTTTTTACTGTTTTTACAAGCTTTGCAGCTCATGCAGGGATAAAATCCTGTTACAATGTCTTTCTTTTAGGGCTTTTAGAGAAATGGCTCCTCACCAATTGATCCTTCAGGGCCGAGTCTCTCCTATATGTTATAAGGGGGTTCTCTGAGATATGTGGCCCTATGATGTTATCTGTTTTTAAAATCCTCCAATTTTTTCGGAAGATTTGGAAAACTTCAGGAGACTGGGCCGTATACTCTGTTATCATCCTTATTTCGCTTTTCTTGCCCTGTTTTTGCTCTAGCGTTTCATTATCTACGAGCAACAAATTCCTTCTTGTAACTTTTCTGCCTGCCTCTTTTAGCACCCTCTCCATGTAACCTCGTATTTTTAGTCTATCGAATGTGTCAGTCTTAGATTTTAGAAATTCATTTTCTGTAGAACAGTTGCGTTTTGGTCTCACTAACTCTCCATAGGGGACCTCACTAATTACGCTTTCAGGATGAAAGCTACCCGCATGTAGAGTGCTGTTTCCAGCCGTTGGCTTCCGATATAATGTGGTTTGTAGGGTATTGTCCTTAATGTAAACTAATAAATCTAAGTACGGTACTGATACATTCCGTGAACTTCAAATTGTAGTTATTGTGATTGAGGGCTGCCACATAGATTTGAGCTTTTTCCTGCGACTGCTTCCAAATGATGAAGAGGTCATCTATGTAGCGAGCCCACAACACAATATTGTCCAGCCACTGCTCATTGTTTCCTGCCCAGGCCACATGCTTCTCCCACCAGCCCACAAATAAATTCGCGTAGCTGGGGGCGAAGCACGTGCCCATAGCAGTCCCCTGCTCTTGGTGGTACAGCTCCCCTGAAAAAAGGAAAATATTGTTTCTAAGGCAGAAAGATATCAATTCTACTAGCATCAGGTTGTGTTCATAAAACTTCACATTTCTTTTCTGTAAAAAGAACTCAACCGCCCTGAGACCTTTTTCATGTTCTATACTTGTGTATAGACTTGTTACGTCTAATGTTATTAACAACATGTCAGGTTTCCATTCAATGTTCGCAATGATGCGTAGAAAGTCCTTAGTATCCTTTACATAGGAGCTCAAATCTTTGACCAGCGGATTTAAGAAGAAGTCAATGGCATTCTTCAGCAAACTGTTCATCGAAGATACGATTGGTCTTCCTGGTGGGTTACTTGTGCATTTATGCACCTTGGGAAGGTGATAGAATGTTGGTAGTTCCGGTGATTCACAGTAAATAAATCTAAAATCCACATCTCCTAGTATCCCCTTGCTCCTCCATTTATTCAGTGTTCCATGGAATTCGTTGATGCTAGTTTCATACATGGTTCGTGTGACTATAGAATAGTATTCCTTGTTTGATAGTTGCCTCCAGGCTTCATTCTGATATGATTTCCTGTCCATTAGCACCATGTTCCCCCCTTTATCCAAGGGTTTTATTATCAAATCATCGTCATTTTTCAAATCCATAATTGCTTTCCATTGATTTTTAGAAATATTTTCCTTTGTAAGATTGGGAGCTTTAGCTTGCAGTTTCTTCAAATCGCTGATAACAAGATCATGAAAAGTGTCAATTGCATCGTGTGCAGTCTGAGGAATAACATGTGATTTGATCTTTAAATTGCTGGCTGCTCCTACTTGTGTTGTTCCTATTTTTTCCTGAATCCAAATCGTATCTGTTTGGCCCAAGATGTTTTCCGCTGTCTCTAGTTCCCGTAGCATTTTCAGGGTCTCAACGTCAGCTCCAGTCAAAATACTCATTTCCGTGGGGATGCCTTCTGTTACTGCTCTTGATTTAGCTGGATGTAAGAGGTGCAGTTTCATTAATTTCATTTTTCTTATATATTTATATGTCAATGCGCACATTAGCATATTCGAATTGAGCTGTTGGGCAAAAGGTGAGGCCTAATTCAAGGACTTTTTCTTCCTCTGTTGTTAGTTGTCTTTTTGATAGGTTAACAGGTTAAAAAATGTGTTGGGTGTTTGTCTTTGCTGTACCACTGGTTTTCCTGGAGGCTGATTCCATGGATTATATGAATTCAATTCATATGATGCGCACTGTCAGTGTGTGCATCTTCTCTTGGCCTGAGTTTGTCAGCAACACCGCTGCTGTTTGAAATTCGAAGCAGGAGGCCCCTTTGCATTGCAGCAATATATACCTTGGGGATTGCGATGTTGGTTTCCCATAGGCTTTTCATGATGGGCTTTCCGACATGAGAAGCCTGTCGGAAACAACTTTGGGGGCCTATAGCAGGGCCCCCTTGAAACAGTGGCCTCCAGTTGGGGGTCTTGGGGGCACATATGGGCCCTCCTGTCAATACCTGCACCGCGTGGCAGGCACCGTCCGGTACCATAAGGTGCCTGTCATGCTGTGCAGGGATTAACAAAAAGTCCAATTTCTCTATGGGAGCTCGTGCTGCGGCCGGTTTCGGACCTCAGCACAAGGTCCCGTAGAGAAATGGGAGCGTGCAACCGCACCATGTGTGGTTGCAGCCTTATTCTGCGGTCAGGACTGCCGACCGGAGGTCAGTCGGTCCCGATTGCGCCCAACATCATAAAAAGGCCCAATATGATTAACTATACCAAAACAATGTAGAGCCATTAATTACAATACATTTCATGGGGGACCACGTGCCCATGCCTCTTATTTTACAGAATGGCCCCGGGTGATGGGACC
Organism: Calotriton arnoldi; assembly: GCA_963921515.1. Taxonomy (NCBI): domain Eukaryota; kingdom Metazoa; phylum Chordata; class Amphibia; order Caudata; family Salamandridae; genus Calotriton; species Calotriton arnoldi. The sequence goes on along the minus strand of CAWUFW010016694.1, from coordinate 38,531 downwards.
TCTGGGGCCTCTCGAGACTTGAGGAGGGGGCTAAGCACCCCCTCTTCAAAAGAGAGAATTTGGCAGCGCCGCTGGGCACTGACACAACCCAGGGTTCGTTTGGTAATAGGTTTTCATGGCAAAATTTTAAATAAATGTTTTTGGCCCCAGGGGGATGAGGGTATCCCTACCATGCGCTCTTATGTTTTTTTTTTTATCTTTGTTCCTTGTTGATGTGGTGGCAGCCAATCAGATCTCACTAAGAGATCTGACAAACCACGGATCCTCTGTGTTGTGATATATGCAAAGTATTTGAGCATTAATTGCTTGACAACTACTGAACAGATTTAAACCAAATCACAAAAAGCACTCTTGACCAATATATAACTGTCTGTGAAATTTGGTGTAGATTTGTTCTCCCCTTGACCCTTGCCCACCATGGACTTTAACCCCTTCCCTGCGGCGCGAATTCCGCTGCGGTGCGGGGATTTAATTAGGGGGCGTAACCCCTTGCGTGCTCAGGATGGCCCCCGGCCGTCCTACGTCACGGTAGGCGTGTGCAGAGGACGGCCGGGGGCCGTCCGAACTCCGCCCACTAATTAATTCTTCCGCACAGGCGGGGAATTTGCGCCGCGCTGGAGAATCGGCGGCGTTCGGACGGCCCCCAGCTGTCCTGAGCACACGCCCACTGTGACGCAGGACGGCTGGGGGCCGTCCTGCGCACACAAGGGGTTAAAACTGGTGGCGTCAAAGGTAAACAATCAGATAAATATGCTTTTTAATCAATCTCTAAAATCAGGCCCTTTCCCAATATATGGAAAAAGGCATTGTTTTTTCCTCTGTTAAAAAAGGCAAGGCCACCTGCATGAGCACTCATAGACCAGTCTCTCCCATTCTAGTCTTGGGGAAAATGCTGGAGCAGCTAGTCAATGTTCACATTTCCAAGTTTACAGAAAATAAGGCCTCTCTGCATTACACCCAGCCAAGATTCTGTAAGGACTTTAGTACTGAGACCGCCCTCTTAGAGGTGGCAGAATTTGCCCAATCCAACTTGGATACTGGCAAGAAAGCAGCAGGCATTCTTCTGGACCTCTCAGCCACATTCAATAGGTGTCTTGTGAGATCCTTTTGAAACTGCAGAGGGCAGCAGGCATAACCAACAAAGCTAACAACTGGCTCAAATCATACTTTTCCAACAGCAGTGCATCTTCCACCATTTATCTTGGATTTCAAGTAGTTACGGGGCACCACAAGGCTCAGTACTAAGCCCTACATTGTTTAATATTTATCTGGCACCATTGGTAAGATATTAGAGAGCTGGGGTTTCAATCTTGTTTTGTATACTGATGATACCCGGATGATGCTATCTTTTCAGCAAATTGATAGCTCAGTGGTGGAAAATGCACATAGTTGTCTGGCTTCTGCAGTGAAGTGAATGAAACACAGCTATTTAAAACTGAACTCAGACAAATCCAAAATCTTCTTTTTCAGAGGGACTGGCTCTTTCGATGCCAGATAGCTGTGGCTGGAAGATATAGGGGCTCCTTCGCTACCTGACTGAGAGGTGAGGACTCTGGATATTAAATTTGACAATAACCTGTCATTTAAAATACATGTAGGGCTACTACAGCTGTCCGTTTTGCCCTTCTGAAATCACTAAAGAAGATCTTTATGTTTCTTCCTGGCCACACAAATGCGAAATAGCTGTTCATGCTATGATCACCACCAGGCTGGACTATGACAACATTTTTTATCTTGGACTACCAACAGGGCTTCTTAACAAGTTGCAACTGCTACAAAATGCTGCTGCACGCCTAATTTTGAATTGTTCGATGAGACAATCTACCATGAAAAATATCAAGATACGTCATTGGTTCCCGATTAAACAGAGGGTAATGTTTAAGGCTCTGATATCTGCCCATAGAGCTCTGCATCAAGCTGAACCTCTATATATACAAAGGAGATTTCAGAAATATGACCCCAGTAGGATTCTATGCCTCTCGAACCATGCATTGGTGTGTATCCCAAGGATACATAAGGAAAGGCTAAGAGGATGGTCCTTCTTCTATTTAGCAGCAAAAAACTGGAACTCACTCCCTAAAGCATTGAGAGATCTAGACGGGGAGAAGACTTTTAAGGTGGCACTAAAAACTTCAGGGAATGCTAAATCTTTATTCCTCTCAGCTCTACATGTTTTATTTAGCGCCAGGATGCTTCTTGGGAAGCAGCTGTGTGGTTTAAAAATGGCATTCATTCATTCATTCACAGGAAATTCTGGGAAGTGATACAGATAAAATGAAGGTGTGGGAGTAACTTGCGTGATTCACTGTAGCATAATCACATGGAATGACCAAAAAATCTGTGAGATTACGCTAAATTACACGGAAGGAGTAATTATGTGTTTAGCGCTATTACTTAACACAAAAATGCCACCTCGCATCCAAAATGGGCAGGAGAGTGCATTTTGGGCTAAGAAATAGTGCGAAATGCAACAAATGTGAACTTGGGGTAGGCCTTTCCCGCAATTTCCCCGCAGTATTTAGTGCTATTTTCACATCGCAAAATGTCCCCCCTCGCATGCAAAATGGGTGCGAGTAGACATTTTGTGCTAAAAAATAGCACTATATGTGCTCTTGGGGTAGAATTTCCCTCCAACCTACTCCTGGAAACCAGCATTATTTTCTTAGCACAAAATGCAACCTAGCATTCAAAATGGACATAAAAATGCATATTGTATTAAGAAATAGTGCTAAGTGCAGCAGAACACAAACAACAAGCATGAGCGGCTGCTCGCAGTCGCAAAATGTGCTCTTGCGCTAGGATTGTTTTCACCTAAATTACTGTTAATGACGTGAGCAGGCATAATCACGTTATTATCGGTAACTCTGTGTCAAAGAGTAACGAGGAATTAGTGCAATTACTTCAAAATAATTAAAATTCCCATCAAGATCTAATTGAAAGGCTGAACGAAATGACACAAAATTTGCCAGAAAATTAGAAATTTACTCAGACAACATGCTTTTCAAATCTTGATGAAAATCCGTTCAGCCATTTTTTAAAAATTAGCATTTAAAGAGGGGCTCAGTTCGAGGATCTTAAAACCCAATTCAACTTGAGTAATAGGGAGCCCTTTAAATATTTTGCCATCAGGGCTTTTTTATCACGCAAGGCTCGCGGGCCCGCGGGATTCACTAAATGTGAACTTATTGAGAGACTAAGCGAATCCACCACCCCCCGAATCGGATCAATATATGACTCTCTAAATAGCCTAATGCTTGACGACCTAGCAAAAATTTCAAATAAATGGCAACAAAAATTGAACATTACCAATAACGTTTTTTGCCTAGCTCTCAAATTCGCTCAAAGTGACTTACTATCAGCCAATTTGCAAGCACAATTTTATAAAACTTGTTTTTTCTTATACCTTACACCAAGCAGAATTGCAAAGTGGGGGACTGGCAAGGGTACGCACTGCCCACGATGCGCTGAATATAGTGCAGATTCAGTCCATATGTTTGCTACTTGTACAGAGCTTGGGCCTTTATTAATTAAGATACAAGACTTTCTCGGACTGGTCTTATCTCAAGACATTTTGCTAACCCCTACGGCAATTCTGCTGGACATACAAGATACGGTTGATAGGAAGAGCGGCGGGGCCTTAATATTTATCGCTATGGCAATCTATAGGTTATGTATAACTTCTGCATGGATAGACCCTAACCCTCCTTTATTCTCACAGTGGTTGGCCCGGTTATACTCAATATGCATCCTTGAAAAAGCTATCTACTCTAAAAAGGGCATCCGGGCCAAAAAGAAAGGGTTAGTCATCTGGGAACCCCTATCTAGTTAGCTCCACTGAATAAATCCTCAATAAAACTAGGGAAAGAGGGAAATCTCCTTGTTTTTTTGCATGGGTAGTATAAATATGAGAGTGCAAATTTGCCCACAGCCCACAGGTTTGGTATGGTAGCTATTTATATGGTAATCTATATGTCTTTTTTTAGCATCATTCTTCATGCATATTGTGCTTTGCACTTTATTGCACAGAACACTTTATTCCTAAGGAGCGATTGTCAAGAATATTGAAAAAACAGCACTTTATGTACTTTTGTTAGTGAGTTTTAAAGAATGGGTTTACGAGCATTAACCAATATGTTAGTATTATAGATCAAACTCGGAAGGACAGCCTGACCTGGCATAGTATCTATTTGTATTTTTTGAACAAATTCTTATTGATGCTATATCTTGCACTTTTGCACAAGTCACTTTACTTCCTATGGATTTATTTTTTGAAAAATGATGAAATTCAATGATCCTTTGTATTGCATTTTATGTAGTATTTTTGCACTAAGGCCAAAAGCATATTTGTAGTAGTTTGTGCCTTTCATACTTTTCGGGCCCGAAATAATGAATTCAGCTAAAGTGCCAATCGGGAATATCTGCTTTTGGCACTGGCACATGTCAAACTACTAAGGCTCGGGGTGGGGGGGGGGTCGCTGTACTGTGTTGCTCTGTTTTCTTTGTTAATGGCATATTTAAAAAACAATAAAAAAATAAAAAATAAAGAGGGGCTCAGGTTTGGCATGAAGGGGTTAAAATGTAGGTATATCTGGACTGTTGGCGTAGAGACATTCTATCATTGGCCACATTAAAGAGGAGTAGTCAATCCTGATTGGCTGGCTGACCACAACGAGAACAGTATGCTGTAGTAGCCATATCAGGAATCAGGAACATGGTCCCTGTGTCATCAAATGAATTAAAAATATAAAAGGGGGCAGAGTGAGCAAAGTCTGAACCCAGAAGCATGTGGATGGTCACAAAGGGATCCCCTGCTCCCTTGATTAGCTGGTCACAACATGAAATGTATTGTAGTGAATACCAGGTTTTCAGGGTCACAAAAAGGAACACATTTAAAGGGTGATAGTAGATTTTAGACACAATTTAAACTATTTGTTGGTCATGTTTTACTCATTTTAGAATTTCTGGTGAGTTCTCAGTGATTTTACCATGTGTAAAATGCTGACCCTCTGCTGAGATTTGAGGAACCATGTATAAGAGAAAACTGGTTTCTCTCATAATTTTCTCACAGAGGTTATGGGAGGTGCTCCAGAAGACAAAATGAGAACGTATTTTCTATAAATTCACACTATCTTCCTCAGCCATATAAGATTAAAGTCTGATGTTCTGAGTAAACATGTACTTCCAGCAGTAGCAGCCTGTCCGTTGATCCCCTGGTGCTCTACTACACTTTCCCACAGTGTTCTAATGAGCAACTAAAGTGCTAACATCTGTATTTATGAAAAAAAACGGTGGCACAACTGAAACTACATTGATTGAATCAAAACTGTAAAACATAAAGCATTTCCTTTAGAAATGAACAAAATAAGAGTGTTTTTCTGTCATAGAAATTATGGTTAGTGCTCAGGAGAGCTAAAATGAGGACATATTTTCTATGAGCCTTCTAATATCTTTCTCATCCATTTCTGAAAAATATTCTGACATGCAGACTGAAACTTAGGGGCCCATTACAATGTCAGTGGGACCGACACCGATGGGACCCACTGACATCTCTAACCACGGTCGGACCACCGCATTAGGATGCGATCGGTCGGACCACATTGGTCCAGGGACCGAATGACAGCTTTCAACAGGCTCAAGGAGCCCGTCGGGCGGGCGGTCCGATCACATTCCCCACAATGGAGGCGGTGCCTTCTCAGGCACTGCCGTGCGGATTACGATCCACCTTTCCAGCAGCCATTTCACGTCAGTTCTTCTGATGTGAAAAGGCTGGCGGAAAGGCTTTTTGGGGCCCCTAGCAGGGCCCCTGTCCCTGGTGGTCCTCCGCTATGGGCCCTTGGCAGCACCTGTTATGCTTCCTAAACATCCCTACATTGTGTGGCAGGCACCACATGGGGCCTGCTACAGGGTGCAGGGATGTTTGAAAACATGCCTCTTTGCATTTGGGCTTGTGCTGCAGCCCTTTTCTGGCCTGCAGCACAAGCCTTAATCTAAAAAGGCATGTTTCTGACCACCTACATGATGGTCGGATCCTAATTTGGCGGGTGGGTCCACTGATTACCTGTTGTTTGGTCCCGGTCCCGCAATGATGACCATCGTAATCGGGCCCTTGCTTTCAGCACCAGCAGCACCCTGTCCCTGGTGATCAACTGAAGCTTTACCACAATGTATGACAAAAATGTTGCACACTTGAACACCATCTTGATGCAATAAAAGCTATAAAACTGAAAGAATTTCCTACAAGGAATACTGCAGTAAATGAAGGAACAAGAGGTTTCTTTTTACCATAAAAATTATGGCTAGTGCTCTAGAAAGGTGAAATGTAGTCACATTTTCTATGAGTTCTGAAATATCTTCTTCATCCATTTCAATAAAACGTGCTGACATGCTGAACCAAATGTGTAATTCCAACACCAAGAGCAATTTGTCAGTTAACTCCCTACTAATCAAAAGCAGGATAATCACAGAGTTCTAATGAACAACTAGAGCACTAACATTTTGTATTCAAGACAAATGTGACGCATCCCTGAATGCCATTGCGTTGAATAGGAGCTTTTGAATTTAATGTCTTTCCAGAACAGGAAGCTGAGGTAAATGAGCAATGACATTCTAATGCAGGTAAGAAACCAGTTTGTTAAAATGTGAGGAGAAGTATGAGTCTCTAGTAATTTGAGGCATAATATATTTTTAAGGTTAAAAATTGGTTAGGGTGAAACTTGGTGTTACTTTCCAGTAAGTGTATGGCAAACTGTTGCATTCATTGGAGGAGGTCATTTGAGATGTCATGAGTGATGTAATATGTGAGGTCCTAAGCAGTGCATGGCGGAGATGCAAGTTATAGTTACCTCATTGAACTATAGCTGATCAATTTCAATGGTTTATCATATTTTAAATGTTGCATTGTGTGTGACTTTGTCATCAAACTATAACGTCACTCTAACCTTTGTTTTTTCAGTGAAATTCTGAGTTTCTTAGGTTTAAATGTTTTGGTATTCCTAACTATAAGGCCACTTTAGCCTTATTTGTTTTCAGTGAATTTCTATGTATACAACATTTTGTATTCCAGTGATTATCCTCCACAACCACCCCTGAGCCCTGAAACAATACCCATCCCTGAGTCCTAAATATGCCTTACTATCACTATGTAATATCCATTACTTAGCACTAAAATACAAATTACAACACCGATGCATTCTAACAACTACTTCCTAACACAATGCAAGACCCATCCCTATGCCATAAAAACTAATTGCTAACCCCTGCAATACACACCCCTGCACTTTAACAACTAATCACTAACACGGTGCATCACCAATTCCTGGACTATAAAAAACCCAAAAAACCCAATTGCTAACATGGTGCAATATGCATCCCTGCACCATAAAAACTGATTAATAACCCAGTGTAATACCCATCTCTGCTCCCTAAAAACAAATTACTATCCGGGGAAAAAACACATCAGCACCCTAAAACGAATTATTAGCCAGGCACAATACACATCCCTATGCCCTAAAAAGTATTTCTAACCCATTGCAATACCCATTCCTGTTCCCTAAAATCTAATTACTAATCCAGTTTCACACCTATCCCTGCAGCCTAAAACCAAATTACTTATCTTGTGCAAAATCCATCCTGGCACCCTAAAATCTAATTACTAATCCAGTGCAAAACAAAATACTAACCTGATGCAAAACCCATCCCTGTGTTGTAAAATCTAATTACTAACTTTGTCCAATATCCATCACTGCACCCTAAAAACGAATTATTAAACCAATACAATAAATATCATATTTAAATTTTTAACATTGTAGAAAAAACTCTGAAAATCTAAAATTATAAATAATGCACTTTAATTAACTGAAATATAATTAAATAAACTACCTATTTCAAACAGCAAAATATCTAACAACCCAAAAATACACATAAATGCAATTATATTTTTTTAGTATAATTAAAACAATGGCCACTCTAAACCATATACAATTAATCAACTGTAGATGAAATGATATAATTAAAATGTAAAAAATGTAATTGGAAGATTACATTGATTAAAACAAAATGAAAAATTAAATAAAATAATGCAATCCAATACACTACTCACCTAAAACCACTGTAAAACATCAAAACCTAAAAAATAAATAACATAATTAAAGTTTTATATTTTTACAAAATAAATCACCAAACATGAATCCAAAATGTAAAAAAAAATATTTAATAAACCACCCACCAAAAATTCCAGCATAACCAACCCCCAAAATAAATAACACTAGTAAATTACAAGATTACAACAAAAAAAATATCAAATATATCCAATTTAAAACACTACCCATCATAATCCCCTACATTACCCATTGGCCTGAAAATAAAATTATATTATTGTAAAACAAATACCATAAATTTGCATTAACTATTTATATAAAAAAACAACAGAATGCATCTTAAAATAAAAATCACACACACACATATTTGTTTTCTTAAACAATAACAAACATATTTAGAAATACAAGAATATTTCACATTAAATTAAACAAAAATATTACATAAAAATACATTAAACACTATTGACGTTTTAGGAATTTAAATCTTCAATACTGTTTTATAAAATACAGAAATTATATACTTACCAATAATAATACATACCTCAATATAATTCTACTCACAATGTTCTGGCTTCAATGTTCGGTTGCATTCTGACATTTTCCTATGGGAGCATGCATTACGGCCGTAATACATGCTCCCATAGGGAAATGGGAGGTGTTGTTCATCCCTGCACCCCGTGGCAGGCACCATGAGGTGCCTGCCACGGGGTGCATGGTTCAACAGGGGGGCACCATAGGTGCCCCCTCGGCCCCAACCGGAGGCCGCACACACAAGAGGGCCCTGCTGGGGGCCCCCCAAACACGCTTTTCGACATGGTTTCCATGTTAGACAAGCCGGCATGGAAACCATGCCAGAAACCATGCTTCGTAATCCTAAGGGCCCTTTGGGATTATGAGCTGGTGCCGACGGGCTCCTTGAGCCAGCCAGAATGACCGGCCGGTTACAGTTCTGATCGGCTGATACATATTCACCCGGTCGGAATTGAAACCGACTGGGTCGGAGGCTTTCCGACCGCCATCGTAATAGGCCCCTTAGTATTGTTGATATTCTGAATTCTTTATTAAGGGTGCACTCTAGTTGACATATCCACCTAAGAAAGACATACCTCTTTACCCTTCTCTAAAAACATGTTCAGAAGTCGAATCAGACTCTATTAAAATTCACTATAGACCTACTCTAATTACTACATTGCTATATTAAATGCATATTGTGGTCTATACATATACTTGTAGCATAACATAAAATAACATAACATACATTATATATCCAGGCAGGCCCAAATAATCAAATTCTGCATCCTGCTTGTAGAGCCATGCTGTGCAGCGTTTGCGAAACTATTCCTCTCATCATTGGAAGTGGACCTCCTTGCAATGATAAATGTCTCCTTTCTTCTAGTCGTTGTTCCAGAATCCTTGAAACATGCCAACATCACATTCCTCCTTGAGAAATGAATGACGACCCAAAGATCTTCTTTAACTACCAACATATCTCCAACCTTTCTTTCACAAACACTTTCATTAAAAAGGAAGCAACCAAACTGCTCCAAGTCTATGCCAAACACATATACCTACTGCATGACCACCAGTTAAGGTAAAGTATTACAAGGGACACTGAAACAGCCTTAATCCATATGCACAAATAACTCCTGAGGTTCCTTAATCAAAACAAGAAATCTTTCCTCATACCTATTGACCTCTTGGCAGTCTATGACACAGTGACCCATCACATCTTGCTAGAATGAGCTGAAGAACGGACAATATATTTTGGACCTACTATGGAATGGAACAGCCCTTTCTTTCCAAAGGCTACCAGCAAGTTTGAATGAGGCCAAATGAATTGTCTTCTCACTCAATATTCTGTGGAGCATCACAAAGTTCATCATTATCACCTGATCCTTAACATTTACATGCACACCTTGGCATAACCCCAACTGCAGTGTAAGATGAACCAAAAAGTGTATACTAATGGTATTCAAACCCATTCCTAACTGGAAGAAAGGTATACAAAATCCTTCCGGGATCTCCATGTATCTGCACCATATATTCCACTGGATGAAGGACAGCATCCTTTGAATGTACACAAGTCAGAGATCTTGGTGCTGGGTCAAACAGAAATCAGGGCTCATCCCTTCAATTGGTATCCCCTCCAAGATGTATAACCTCCCACTGTATGACAGTAAGGAACGTGAGAAGTAGTTTGATAACCTGCAGCTCTTCCTTCTTCAAAGAATCCTTATACTTCTCCAACCAGACCACTGTACAAGAGCTATACTGATTGCTAGACTAGACTCTTGCAGCATGGTGTACACAGGACTCCCAAAAAACATTCAGTATAGAAATGCTCCAAAACTACGCAACTATATTCTGTCAGAACCTGAATAAGCCAGACCATAAAACGCTAGCTGTGAAAGTTCTCCACTGGCTCCGAATAGATGCCAGGATTAACTTTAACAAACTATGCAATGGCCACAGTGCCTACTAAGTCAAAGGTCCAAGATACCTCTAAAAAACTGACACCATTTTACATTCCTAACAGGACCTTTTGCCGCACATCACTCAAAGTGCATTCAGTTGACCAACCACGAGGACTGAACCCTGTGAGCTCAAAGCCCTAAACAATGGCACACACTGACCCTGATTCTGAGGACAGAACAGAACTATATGTGTTTCAGAAAAGGCATGAAAACCAAACTGCTCCAGAAAGACTTCAAATGAACATCCTGTATGTGCATACTGTAATGAAGAATATCTTACTAAATGCCCCAAACACCAATTGGACTTAAGCTGTGAAGTGCTTTTTGTCACCGAATAGGAGCTCAGAAGTTACTTAAAGGTGCCCCTTTGTACTCTACAAAACACCTAAATAGATGTAAAACATAACAAAAAATAGAGAGAGCGGTAAATGCAATATATCAGTTTGACTGTTCTTAACTGTCCTTTTTTTATCTGTATTGAAGGGGTTCTAGTCTCTCTCTCTCTCTCATATATATATATATATATATACATATATATATCAGGAGAGCGGTGGGCCAGGATTGTGACTTTATATATATATATATATATATATATATATATATATATATATATATATATATATATATATATATATATATCCATTCACCAAGGTGCCCAGGAACAAGGAAACACCACTCCACGAGGATAGATTCAAATCTTTTATTGCTCAGAACCACGCTAGCAGCCCCAACTGGTGTAAATCCCTGACGCGTTTCGTTGCGCATGCAACTTTATCAAAGGGAAAGGGCAACAAGCAAAATCCGGTAAGTACTTCAAAATGTTTTTTTACCCAAATTGCATTTGCTTTTCAGTAAGCTGTATGCTGGGATTTGAAGTCACAATCATTCCCTTCCAGTAGGATCCGTTAATATGGCCACACTATTTTTTACCCCATTGTGTTTTTCAATGTTCATAGCCCTCCAGTGGGCTTCAGGGCTGCTTTCATGGTTCAATTATGGCAATCCATCGTGCTGGCAGGCTGTAAACTTTCACAGCCTCGCAGACCTGGATTGAATTTCCAGACGGTGCATCTCCCACGGCTCGGGACCTGCCGCGTATTATCCATTCACCAAGAAGCCCCGGAACAAGGAAACGCCACTCCACGAGGATAGATTCAAATATTTTATTGCTCAGAACCACGCTAGCAGCCCCAACTGGTGTAAATCCCTGATGCGTTTCGTTGCGCATGCAACTTTATCAAAGGGAAAGGGCAACAAGCAAAATCCGGTAAGTACTTCAAAATGTTTTTTACCCAAATTGCATTTGCTTTTCAGTAAGCTGTATGCTGGGATTTGAAGTCACAATCATTCCCTTCCAGTAGGCACCGTTAATATTGCCACACTATTTTTTACCCCATTGTGTTTTTCAATGTTCATAGCCCTCCAGTGGGCTTCAGGGCTGCTTTCATGGTTCAATTATGGCAATCCATCCCGCTGGCAGGCTGTAAACTTCCACAGCCTCGCAGACCTGAATTGAATTTCCAGACGGTGCATCTCCCGCGGCTCGGGACCTGCTGCGTATTATACATTCACCAAGGTGCCACGGAACAAGGAAACGCCACTCCACGAGGAAAGATTCAAATCTTTTATTGCTCAGAACCACGCTAGCAGCCCCAACTGGTGTAAATCCCTGACGCGTTTCGTTGCGCATGCAACTTTATCAAAGGGAAAGGGCAACAAGCAAAATCCGGTAAGTGCTTCAAAATGTTTTTTACCCAAATTGCATTTGCTTTTCAGTAAGCTGTATGCTGGGATTTGAAGTCACAATCATTCCCTTCCAGTAGGGTCCGTTAATATTGCCACACTATTTTTTACCCCATTGTGTTTTTCAATGTTCATAGCCCTAGAGTGGGCTTCAGGGCTGCTTTCATGGTTCAATTATGGCAATCCATCACGCTGGCAGGCTGTAAACTTTCACAGCCTCGCAGACCTGAATTGAATTTCCAGATGGTGCATCTCCCGCGGCTCGGGATCTGCCGCGTATTATCCATTCACCAAGGTGCCCCGGAACAAGGAAACGCCACTCCACGAGGATAGATTCAAATCTTTCATTGCTCAGAACCACGCTAGCAGCCCCAACTGGTGTAAATCCCTGACGCGTTTCGTTGCGCATGCAACTTTATCAAAGGGAAAGGGCAACAAGCAAAATCCGGTAAGTACTTCAAAATGTTTTTTTACCCAAATTGCATTTGCTTTTCAGTAAGCTGTATGCTGGGATTTGAAGTCACAATCATTCCCTTCCAGTAGGGTCCGTTAATATTGCCACACTATTTTTTACCCCATTGTGTTTTTTAATGTTCATAGCCCTCCAGTGGGCTTCAGGGCTGCTTTCATGGTTCAATTATGGCAATCCATCGGGCTGGCAGGCTGTAAACTTTCACAGCCTCGCAGACCTGGATTGAATTTCCAGACGGTGCATCTCCCGCGGTTCGGGACCTGCCGCGTATTATCCATTCACCAAGGTGCCCCGGAACAAGGACACGCCACTCCACGAGGATAGATTCAAATCTTTTATTGCTCAGAACCACGCTAGCAGCCCCAACTGGTGTAAATCCCTGACGCGTTTCGTTGCGCATGCAACTTTATCAAAGGGAAAGGGCAACAAGCAAAATCCGGTAAGTACTTCAAAATGTTTTTTTACCCAAATTGCATTTGCTTTTCAGTAAGCTGTATGCTGGGATTTGAAGTCACAATCATTCCCTTCCAGTAGGGTCCGTTAATATTGCCACACTATTTTTTACCCCATTGTGTTTTTCAATGTTCATAGCCCTCCACTGGGCTTCAGGGCTGCTTTCATGGTTTAATTATGGCAATTCATCGCGCTGGCAGGCTGTAAACTTTCACAGCCTCGCAGACCTGGATTGAATTTCCAGACGGTGCATCTCCCGCGGCTCGGGACCTGCCGCGTATTATCCATTCACCAAGGTGCCCCGGAACAAGGAAACGCCACTCCACAAGGATAGATTCAAATCTTTTATTGCTCAGAACCACGCTAGCAGCCCCAACTGGTGTAAATCCCTGTCGCGTTTCGTTGCGCATGCAACATTATCAAAGGGAAAGGGCAACAAGCAAAATCCGGTAAGTACTTCAAAATGTTTTTTTACCCAAATTGCTTTTGCTTTTCAGTAAGCTGTATGCTGGGATTTGAAGTCACAATCATTCCCTTCCAGTAGGGTCCGTTAATATTGCCACACTATTTTTTTCCCCATTGGGTTTTTCAATGTTCATAGCCCTCCAGTGGGCTTCAGGGCTGCTTTCATGGTTCAATTATGGCAATCCATCGCGCTGGCAGGCTGTAAACTTTCACAGCCTCGCAGACCTGGATTGAATTTCCAGACGGTGCATCTCCCGCGGCTCGGGACCTGCCGCGTATTATCCATTCACCAAGGTGCCCCGGAACAAGGAAACGCCACTCCACGAGGATAGATTCAAATCTTTTATTGCTCAGAACCACGCTAGCAGCCCCAACCGGTGTAAATCGCTGATGCGTTTCGTTGCGCATGCAACTTTATCAAAGGGAAAGGGCAACAAGCAAAATCCGGTAAGTACTTCAAAATGTTTTTTTACCCAAATTGCTTTTGCTTTTCAGTAAGCTTTATGCTGGAATTTGAAGTCACAATCATTCCCTTCCAGTAGGGTCCGTTAATATTGCCACACTATTTTTTACCCATTGTGATTTTCAATGTTCATAGCCGTCCAGTGGGCTTCAGGGCTGCTTTCATGGTTCAATTATGGCAATCCATCGCGCTGGCAGGCTGTAAACTTTCACAGCCTCGCAGACCTGGATTGAATTTCCAGACGGTGAATCTCCCGCGGCTCGGGACCTTCCGCGTATTATCCATTCACCAAGGTGCCCCGGAACAAGAAAACGCCACTCCACGAGGATAGATTCAAATCTTTTATTGCTCAGAACCACGCTAGCAGCCCCAACTGGTGTAAATCCCTGACGCGTTGCGTTGCGCATGCAACTTTATCAAAGGGAAAGGGCAACAAGCAAAATCCGGTAAGTACTTCAAAATGTTTTTTTACCCAAATTGCATTTGTTTTTCAGTAAGCTGTATGCTGGGATTTGAAGTTACAATCATTCCCTTCCAGTTGGGTCCGTTAATATTGCCACACTATTTTTTACCCCATTGTGTTTTTCAATGTTCATAGCCCTCCACTGGGCTTCAGGGCTGCTTTCATGGTTCAATTATAGCAATGCATCGCGCTGGCAGGCTGTAAACTTTCACAGCCTCGCAGACCTGGATTGAATTTCCAGACGGTGCATCTCCCGCGGCTCGGGACCTGCCGCGTATTATCTATTCACCAAGGTGCCCTGGAACAAGGAAACGCCACTCCACGAGGATAGATTCAAATCTTTTATTGATCAGAACCACGCTAGCAGCCCCAACTGGTGTAAATCCCTGACACATTTCGTTGCGCATGCAACTTTATCAAAGGGAAAGGGCAACAAGCAAAATCCGGTAAGTACTTCAAAATGTTTTTTACCCAAATTGCATTTGCTTTTCAGTAAGCTGTATGCTGGGATTTGAAGTCACAATCATTCCCTTCCAGTAGGGTCCGTTAATATTGACACACTATTTTTTACCCCATTGTGTTTTTCAATGTTCATAGCCCTCCAGTGGGCTTCAGGGCTGCTTTCATGGATCAATTATGGCGATCCATCGCGCTGGCAGGCTGTAAACTTTCACAGCCTCGCAGACCTGGATTGAATTTCCAGACGGTGCATCTCCCGCGGCTCGGGACCTGCCCCCTATTATCCATTCACCAAGGTGCCCCAGAACAAGGAAACGCCACTCCACAAGGATAGATTCAAATGTTTTATTGCTCAGAACCACGCTAGCAGCCCCAACTGGTGTAAATCCCTGACGCGTTTCGTTGTTCATGCAACTTTATCAAAGGGAAAGGGCAACAAGCAAAATCCGTAAGTACTTCAAAATGTTTTTTACCCAAATTGCATTTGCTTTTCAGTAAGCTGTATGCTGGGATTTGAAGACACAATCATTCCCTTCCAGTAGGGTCCGTTAATATTGCCACACTATTTTGTACCCCATTGTGTTTTTCAATGTTCATAGCCCTCCAGTGGGCTTCAGGGCTGCTTTCATGGTTCAATTATGGCAATCCATCGCGCTGGCAGGCTGTAAACTTTCACAGCCTCGCAGACCTGGATTGAATTTCGAGACGGTGCATCTCCCGCTGCTCGGGACCTGCAGCGTATTATCCATTCACCAAGGTGCCCCGGAACAAGGAAACACCGCTCCACGAGGATAGATACAAATCTTTTATTGCTCAGAACCACGCTAGCAGCCCCAACTGGTGTAAATCCCTGAAGCGTTTCGTTGCGCATGCAACTTTATCAAAGGGAAAGGGCAACAAGCAAAATCCGGTAAGTTCTTCAAAATGTTTTTTTACCCAAATTGCATTTGCTTTTCAGTAAGCTGTATGCTGGGATTTGAAGTCACAATCATTCCCTTCCAGTAGGGTCCGTTAATATTGCCACACTATTTTTTATCCCATTGTGTTTTTCAATGTTCATAGCCCTCCAGTGGGCTTCAGGGCTGCTTTTATGGTTCAATTATGGCAATCCATCGCGCTGGAAGGCTGTAAACTTTCACAGCCTCGCAGACCTGGATTGAATTTCCAGACGGTGCATCTCCCGCGGCTCGGGACTTGCAGCGTATTATCCATTCACCAAGGTGCCCCGGAACAAGGAAACGCCACTCCACGAGGATAGATTCAAATCTTTTATTGCTCAGAACTACGCTAGCAGCCCCAACTGGTGTAAATCCCTGACGCGTATCGTTGCGCATGCAACTTTATCAAAGGGAAAGGGCAACAAGCAAAATCCGGTAAGTACTTCAAAATGTTTTTTTACCCAAATTGCATTTGCTTTTCAGTAAGCTGTATGCTGGGATTTGAAGTCACAATCACTCCCTTCCAGTAGGGTCCGTTAATATTGCCACACTATTTTTTACCCCATTGTGTTTTTCAATGTTCATAGCCCTCCAGTGGGCTTCAGGGCTGCTTTCATGGTTCAATTATGGCAATCCATCGCGCTGGCAGGCTGTAAATTTTCACAGCCTCGCAGACCTGGATTGAATTTCCAGACGGTGCATCTCCCGCGGCTCGGGACCTGCCGCGTATTATCCATTCACCAAGGTGCCCCGGAACAAGTAAACGCCACTCCACGAGGATAGATTCAAATCTTTTATTGCTCAGAACCACGCTAGCAGCCCCAACCGGTGTAAATCCCTGATGCGTTTTGTTGCGCATGCAACTTTATCAAAGGGAAAGGGCAACAAGCAAAATCCGGTAAGTACTTCAAAATGTTTTTTTACCCAAATTGCATTTGCTTTTCAGTAAGCTGTATGCTGGGATTTGAAGTCACAATCATTCCCTTCCAGTAGGGTCCGTTAATATTGCCACACTATTATTTACCCCATTGTGTTTTTCAATGTTCATAGCCGTCCAGTGGGCTTCAGGGCTGCTTTCATGGTTCAATTATGGCAATCCATCGCGCTGGCAGGCTGTAAACTTTCACAGCCTCGCAGACCTGGATTGAATTTCCAGACGGTGCATCTCCCGCGGCTCGGGACCTGCCGCGTATTATCCATTCACCAAGGTGCCCCGGAACAAGGAAACGCCACTCCACGAGGATAGATTCAAATCTTTATTGCTCAGAACCACGCTAGCAGCCCCAACTGGTGTAAATCCCTGACGCGTTTCGTTGCGCATGCAACTTTATCAAAGGAAAGGGCAACAAGCAAAATCCGGTAAGTACTTCAAAATGTTTTTTACCCAAATTGCATTTGCTTTTCAGTAAGCTGTATGCTGGGATTTGAAGTCACAATAATTCCCTTCCAGTAATGTCCGTTAATATTGCCACACTATTTTTTACCCCATTGTGTTTTTCAATGTTCATAGCCCTCCAGTGGGCTTCAGGGCTGCTTTCATAGATCAATTATGGCAATCCATCGCGCTGGCAGGCTGTAAACTTCACAGCCTCGCAGACCTGGATTGAATTTCCAGACGGTGCATCTCCCGCGGCTCGGGACCTGCTGCGTATTATCCATTCACCAAGGTGCCCCGGAACAAGGAAACGCCACTCCACGAGGATAGATTCAAATCTTTTATTGCTCAGAACCACGCTAGCAGCCCCAACTGGTGTAAATCCCTGACGCATTTCGTTGCGCATGCAACTTTATCAAAGGGAAAGGGCAACAAGCAAAATCCGGTAAGTACTTCAAAATGTTTTTCACCCAAATTGCATTTGCTTTTCACTAAGCTGTATGCTGGGATTTGAAGTCACAATCATTCCCTTCCAGTAGGGTCCGTTAATATTGCCAAACTATTTTTTACCCCATTGTGTTTTTCAATGTTCATAGCCCTCCAGTGGGCTTCAGGGCTGCTTTCATGGTTCAATTATGGCAATCCATCGCGCAGGCAGGCTGTAAACTTTCACAGCCTCGCAGACCTGGATTGAATTTCCAGACGGTGCATCTCCCGCGGTTCGGGACCTGCCGAGTATTATCCATTCACCAAGGTGCCCCGGAACAAGGAAACGCCACTCCACGAGGATAGATTCAAATCTTTTATTGCTCAGAACTACGCTAGCAGCCCCAACCGGTGTAAATCCCTGATGCGTTTCGTTGCGCATGCAACTTTATCAAAGGGAAAATGCAACAAGCAAAATCCGGTAAGTACTTCAAAATGTTTTTTTACCCAAATTGCATTTGCTTTTCAGTAAGCTGTATGCTGGGATTTGAAGTCACAATCATTCCCTTCCAGTAGGGTCCGTTAAAATTGCCACACTATTTTTTACCCCATTGTGTTTTTCAATGTTCATAGCCCTCCAGTGGGCTTCAGGGCTGCTTTCATGGTTCAATTATGGCAATCCATCGCGCTGGCAGGCTGTAAACTTTCACAGCCTCGCAGACCTGGATTGAATTTCCAGACGGTGCATCCCCCGCGGCTCGCGACCTGCAGCGTATTATCCATTCACCAAGGTGCCCCGGAACAAGGAAACGCCACTCCACGAGGATAGATTCAAATCTTTTATTGCTCAGAACCACGCTAGCAGCCCCAACTGGTGTAAATCCCTGACGCGTTTCGTTGCGCATGCAACTTTATCAAAGGGAGAGGGCAACAAGCAAAATCCGCTAAGTACTTCAAAATGTTTTTTTACCCAAATTGCATTTGCTTTTCAGTAAGCTGTATGCTGGGATTTGAAGTCACAATCATTCCCTTTCAGTAGGGTCCGTTAATATTGCCACACTATTTTTTACCCCATTGTGTTTTTCAATGTTCATAGCCCTCCAGTGGGCTTCAGGGCTGCTTTCATGGTTCAATTATGGCAATCCATCGCGCTGGCAGGCTGTAAACTTTCACAGCCTCGCAGACCTGGATTGAATTTCCAGACGGTGCATCTCCCGCGGCTCGGGACCTGCCGTGTATTATCCATTCACCAAGGTGCCCCGGAACAAGGAAACGCCACTCCACGAGGATAGATTCAAATCTTTTATTGCTCAGAACCACGCTAGCACCCCCAACTGGTGTAAATCCCTGACGCGTTTCGTTGCGCATGCAACTTTATCAAAGGGAAAGGGCAACAAGCAAAATCCGGTAAGTACTTCAAAATGTTTTTTTACCCAAATTGCATTTGCTTTTCAGTAAGCTGTATGATGGGATTTGAAGTCACAATCATTCCCTTCCAGTAGGGTCCGTTAATATTGCCACACTATTTTTTACCCCATTGTGTTTTTCAATGTTCATAGCCCTCCACTGGGCTTCAGGGCTGCTTTCATGGTTTAATTATGGCAATCCATCGCGCTGGCAGGCTGTAAACTTTCACAGCCTCGCAGACCTGAATTGAATTTCCAGATGGTGCATCTCCCGCGGCTCAGTATCTGCCGCGTATTATCCATTCACCAAGGTGCCCCGGAACAAGGAAACGCCACTCCACGAGGATAGATTCAAATCTTTTATTGCTCAGAACCACGCTAGCAGCCCCAACTGGTGTAAATCCCTGACGCGTTTCAGTGCGCATGCAACTTTATCAAAGGGAGAGGGCAACAAGCAAAATCCGGTAAGTACTTCAAAATGTTTTTACCCAAATTGCATTTGCTTTTCAGTAAGCTGTATGCTGGGATTTGAAGTCACAAACATTCCCTTCCAGTAGGGTCCGTTAATATTGCCACACTATTTTTTACCCCATTGTGTTTTTCAATGTTCATAGCCCTCCAGTGGGCTTCAGGGCTGCTTTCATGGTTCAATTATGGCAATCCATCGCGCTGGCAGGCTGTAAACTTTCACAGCCTCCCAGACCTGGATTGATTGTCCAGACGGTGCCTCTCCCGCGTCTCGGGACCTGCCGCGTATTATCCATTCACCAAGGTGCCCCGGAAGAAGGAAACGCCACTGCACGAGAATAGATTCAAATCTTTTATTGCTCAGAACCAAACTAGCAGCCCCAACTGGTGTAAATCCCTGACGCGTTTCGTTGCGCATGCAACTTTATCAAAGGGAAAGGGCAACAAGCAAAATCCGGTAAGTACTTCAAAATGTTTTTTTACCCAAATTGTATTTGCTTTTCAGTAAGATGTATGCTGGGATTTGAAGTCACAATCATTCCCTTCCAGTAGGGTCTGTTAATATTGCCACACTATTTTTTACCCCATTGTGTTTTTCAATGTTCCTAGCCCTCTAGTGGGCTTCAGGGCTGCTTTCATGGTTCAATTATGGCAATCCATCGGGCTGGCAGGCTGTAAACTTTCACAGCCTCGCAGACCTGGATTGAATTTCCAGACGGTGCATCTCCCGCGGCTCGCGACCTGCCGCGTATTATCCATTCACCAAGGTGCCCCGGAACAAGGAAACGCCACTCCACGAGGATAGATTCAAATCTTTTATTGCTCAGAACCACACTAGCAGCCCCAACCGGTGTAAATCCCTGACGCGTTTCATTGCGCATGCAATTTTATCAAAGGGAAAGGGCAACAAGTAAAATCCGGTAAGTACTTCAAAATGTTTTTTTACCCAAATTGCATTTGCTTTTCAGTAAGCTGTATGCTGGGAATTGAAGTCCCAATCATTCCCTTCCAGTAGGGTCCGTTAATATTGCCACACTACTTTTTACCCCATTGTGTTTTTCAATGTTCATAGCCCTCCAGTGGGTTCAGGGCTGCTTTCATGGTTCAATTATGGCAATCCATCGCGCTGGCAGGCTGTAAAGTTTCAGAGCCTCGCAGACCTGGATTGAATTTCCAGACGGTGCATCTCCGCGGCTCGGGACCTGCCGCGTATTATCCATTCACCAAGGTGCCCCGGAACAAGGAAACGCCACTCCACGAGGATAGATTCAAATCTTTTATTGCTCAGAACCACGCTAGCAGCCCCAACTGGTGTAAATCCCTGACGCGTTTCGTTGTGCATGCAACTTTATCAAAGGGAAAGGGCAACAAGCAAAATCCGGTAAGTACTTCAAAATGTTTTTTACCCAAATTGCATTTGCTTTTCAGTAAGCTGTATGCTGGGATTTGAAGTCACAATCATTCCCTTCCAGTAGGGTCCGTTAATATTGCCACACTATTTTTACCCCATTGTGTTTTTCAATGTTCATAGGCCTCCAGGGGGCTTCAGGGCTGCTTTATGGTTCAATTATGGCAATCCATCGCGCTGGCAGGCTGTAAACTTTCACAGCCTCGCAGACCTGGATTGAATTTCCAGACGGTGCATCTCCCACGGCTCGGGACCTGCAGCGTATTATCCATTCACCAAGGTGCCCCAGAACAAGGAAACGCCACTCCACAAGGATAGATTCAAATCTTTTATTGCTCAGAACCACGCTAGCAGCCCCAACTGGTGTAAATCCCTGACGCGTTTCGTTGCGCATGCAACTTTATCAAAGGGAAAGGGCAACAAGCAAAATCCGGTAAGTACTTCAAAATGTTTTTTTACCCAAATTGCATTTGATTTTCAGTAAGCTGTATGCTGGGCTTTGAAGTCACAATCATTCCCTTCCAGTAGGGTCCGTTAATATTGCCACACTATTTTTTACCCCATTGTGTTTTTCAATGTTCATAGCCCTCCAGTGGGCTTCAGGGCTGCTTTCATGGATAAATTATGGCAATCCTTTGCGCTGCCAGGCTGTAAACTTTCACAGCCTCGCAGACCTGGATTGAATTTCCAGATGGTGCATCTCCCGCGGCTCGGGACCTGCCGCGTATTATCCATTCACCAAGGTGCCCCGGAACAAGGAAACGCCACTCCACAAGGATAGATTCAAATCTTTTATTGCTCAGAACCACGCTAGCAGCCCCAACTGGTGTAAATCCCTGATGCGTTTCGTTGCGCATGCAACTTATCAAAGGGAAAGGGTAACAAGCAAAATCCGGTAAGTACTTCAAAATGATTTTTTACCCAAATTGCATTTGCTTTTCAGTAAGCTTTATGCTGGGATTTGAAGTCACAATCATTCCCTTCCAGTAGGGACCGTTAATATTGCCACACTATTTTTTACCCCATTGTGTTTTTCAATGTTCATAGCCCTCCAGTTGCCTTCAGGGCTGCTTTCATGGTTCAATTATGGCAATCCATCGCGCTGGCAGGCTGTAAACTTTCACAGCCTCGCAGACCTGGATTGAATTTCCAGACGGTGCATCTCCCGCGGCTCGGGCCCTGCCGCGTATTATCCATTCAACAAGGTGCCCAGGAACAAGGAAACGCCACTCCACGAGGATAGATTCAAATCTTTTATTGCTCAGAACCACGCTAGCAGCCCCAACTGGTGTAAATCCCTGACGCGTTTCGTTGCGCATGCAACTTTATCAAAGGGAAAGGGCAACAAGCAAAATCCGGTAAGTACTTCAAAATGTTTTTTACCCAAATTGCATTTGCTTTTCAGTAAGCTGTATGCTGGGATTTGAAGTCACAATCATTCCCTTCCAGTAGGGTCCGTTAATATTGCCACTCTATTTTTTACCCCATTGTGTTTTTCAATGTTCATAGCCCTCCAGTGGGCTTCAAGGCTGCTTTCATGGTTCAATTATGGCAATCCATTGCGCTGGCAGGCTGTAAACTTTCACAGACTCGCAGACCTGGATTGAATTTCCAGACGGTGCATCTTCCGCGGCTCGCGACCTGCCGCCGTATTATCCATTCAGCAAGGTGCCCCGGAACAAGGAAACGCCACTCCACGAGGATAGATTCAAATCTTTTATTGCTCAGAACCACGCTAGCAGCCCCAACTGGTGTAAATCCCTGACGCGTTTCGTTGCGCATGCAACTTTATCAAAGGGAAAGGGCAACAAGCAAAATCCGGTAAGTACTTCAAAATGTTTTTTTACCCAAATTGCATTTGCTTTTCAGTAAGCTGTATGCTGGGATTTGAAGACACAATCATTCCCTTCCAGTAGGGTCCGTTAATATTGCCACACTATTTTGTACCCCATTGTGTTTTTCAATGTTCATAGCCCTCCAGTTGGCTTCAGGGCTTCTTTCATGGTTCAATTATGGCAATCCATCGCGCTGGCAGGCTGTAAACTTTCACAGCCTCGCAGACCTGGATTGATTTTCCAGACGGTGCCTCTCCCGCGTCTCGGGACCTGCCGCGTATTATCCATTCACCAAGGTGCCCCGGAACAAGGAAACGCCACTCCACGAGGATAGATTCAAATCTTTTATTGCTCAGAACCACGCTAGCAGCCCCAACTGGTGTAAATCCCTGACGCGTTTCGTTGCGCATGTAACTTTATCAAAGGGAAAGGGCAACAAGCAAAATCCGGTAAGTACTTCAAAATGTTTTTACCCAAATTGTATTTGCTTTTCAGTAAGCTGTATGCTGGGATTTGAAGTCACAATCATTCCCTTCCAGTAGGGTCCGTTAATATTGCCACACAATTTTTACCCCATTGTGTTTTTCAATGTTCCTAGCCCTCTAGTGGGCTTCAGGGCTGCTTTCATGGTTCAATTATGGCAATCCATCGCGCTGGCAGGCTGTAAACTTTCACAGCCTCGCAGACCTGGATTGAATTTCCAGACGGTGCATCTCCCACGGCTCGGGACCTGCTGCGTATTATCCATTCACCAAGGTGCCCCGGAACAAGGAAACGCCACTCCACAAGGATAGATTCAAATCTTTTATTGCTCAGAACCACGCGAGCAGCCCCAACTGGTGTAAATCCCTGTCGCGTTTCGTTGCGCATGCAACATTATCAAAGGGAAAGGGCAACAAGCAAAATCCGGTAAGTACTTCAAAATGTTTTTTTACCCAAATTGCTTTTGCTTTTCAGTAAGCTGTATGCTGGGATTTGAAGTCACAATCATTCCCTTCCAGTAGGGTCCGTTAATATTGCCACACTATTTTTTTCCCCATTGGGTTTTTCAATGTTCATAGCCCTCCAGTGGGCTTCAGGGCTGCTTTCATGGTTCAATTATGGCAATCCATCGCGCTGGCAGGCTGTAAACTTTCACAGCCTCGCAGACCTGGATTGAATTTCCAGACGGTGCATCTCCCGCGGCTCGGGACCTGCCGCGTATTATCCATTCACCAAGGTGCCCCGGAACAAGGAAACGCCACTCCACGAGGATAGATTCAAATCTTTTATTGCTCAGAACCACGCTAGCAGCCCCAACCGGTGTAAATCCCTGATGCGTTTCGTTGCGCATGCAACTTTATCAAAGGAAAGGGCAACAAGCAAAATCCGGTAAGTACTTCAAAATGTTTTTTTACCCAAATTGCTTTTGCTTTTCAGTAAGCTTTATGCTGGAATTTGAAGTCACAATCATTCCCTTCCAGTAGGGTCCGTTAATATTGCCACACTATTTTTTACCCATTGTGATTTTCAATGTTCATAGCCGTCCAGTGGGCTTCAGGGCTGCTTTCATGGTTCAATTATGGCAATCCATCGCGCTGGCAGGCTGTAAACTTTCACAGCCTCGCAGACCTGGATTGAATTTCCAGACGGTGAATCTCCCGCGGCTCGGGACCTTCCGCGTATTATCCATTCACCAAGGTGCCCCGGAACAAGAAAACGCCACTCCACGAGGATAGATTCAAATCTTTTATTGCTCAGAACCACGCTAGCAGCCCCAACTGGTGTAAATCCCTGACGCGTTGCGTTGCGCATGCAACTTTATCAAAGGGAAAGGGCAACAAGCAAAATCCGGTAAGTACTTCAAAATGTTTTTTACCCAAATTGCATTTGTTTTTCAGTAAGCTGTATGCTGGGATTTGAAGTTACAATCATTCCCTTCCAGTTGGGTCCGTTAATATTGCCACTCTATTTTTTACCCCATTGTGTTTTTCAATGTTCATAGCCCTCCACTGGGCTTCAGGGCTGCTTTCATGGTTCAATTATAGCAATGCATCGCGCTGGCAGGCTGTAAACTTTCACAGCCTCGCAGACCTGGATTGAATTTCCAGACGGTGCATCTCCCGCGGCTCGGGACCTGCCGCGTGTTATCTATTCACCAAGGTGCCCTGGAACAAGGAAACGCCACTCCACGAGGATAGATTCAAATCTTTTATTGATCAGAACCACGCTAGCAGCCCCAACTGGTGTAAATCCCTGACACATTTCGTTGCGCATGCAACTTTATCAAAGGAAAGGGCAACAAGCAAAATCCGGTAAGTACTTCAAAATGTTTTTTACCCAAATTGCATTTGCTTTTCAGTAAGCTGTATGCTGGGATTTGAAGTCACAATCATTCCCTTCCAGTAGGGTCCGTTAATATTGACACACTATTTTTTACCCCATTGTGTTTTTCAATGTTCATAGCCCTCCAGTGGGCTTCAGGGCTGCTTTCATGGATCAATTATGGCGATCCATCGCGCTGGCAGGCTGTAAACTTTCACAGCCTCGCAGACCTGGATTGAATTTCCAGACGGTGCATCTCCCGCGGCTCGGGACCTGCCCCCTATTATCCATTCACCAAGGTGCCCCAGAACAAGGAAACGCCACTCCACAAGTATAGATTCAAATGTTTTATTGCTCAGAACCACGCTAGCAGCCCCAACTGGTGTAAATCCCTGACGCGTTTCGTTGTTCATGCAACTTTATCAAAGGGAAAGGGCAACAAGCAAAATCCGGTAAGTACTTCAAAATGTTTTTTTACCCAAATTGCATTTGCTTTTCAGTAAGCTGTATGCTGGGATTTGAAGACACAATCATTCCCTTCCAGTAGGGTCCGTTAATATTGCCACACTATTTTGTACCCCATTGTGTTTTTCAATGTTCATAGCCCTCCAGTGGGCTTCAGGGCTGCTTTCATGGTTCAATTATGGCAATCCATCGCGCTGGCAGGCTGTAAACTTTCACAGCCTCGCAGACCTGGATTGAATTTCGAGACGGTGCATCTCCCGCTGCTCGGGACCTGCAGCGTATTATCCATTCACCAAGGTGCCCCGGAACAAGGAAACACCGCTCCACGAGGATAGATACAAATCTTTTATTGCTCAGAACCACGCTAGCAGCCCCAACTGGTGTAAATCCCTGATGCGTTTCGTTGCGCATGCAACTTATCAAAGGGAAAGGGTAACAAGCAAAATCCGGTAAGTACTTCAAAATGATTTTTTACCCAAATTGCATTTGCTTTTCAGTAAGCTTTATGCTGGGATTTGAAGTCACAATCATTCCCTTCCAGTAGGGACCGTTAATATTGCCACACTATTTTTTACCCCATTGTGTTTTTCAATGTTCATAGCCCTCCAGTTGCCTTCAGGGCTGCTTTCATGGTTCAATTATGGCAATCCATCGCGCTGGCAGGCTGTAAACTTTCACAGCCTCGCAGACCTGGATTGAATTTCCAGACGGTGCATCTCCCGCGGCTCGGGCCCTGCCGCGTATTATCCATTCAACAAGGTGCCCAGGAACAAGGAAACGCCACTCCACGAGGATAGATTCAAATCTTTTATTGCTCAGAACCACGCTAGCAGCCCCAACTGGTGTAAATCCCTGACGCGTTTCGTTGCGCATGCAACTTTATCAAAGGGAAAGGGCAACAAGCAAAATCCGGTAAGTACTTCAAAATGTTTTTTACCCAAATTGCATTTGCTTTTCAGTAAGCTGTATGCTGGGATTTGAAGTCACAATCATTCCCTTCCAGTAGGGTCCGTTAATATTGCCACTCTATTTTTTACCCCATTGTGTTTTTCAATGTTCATAGCCCTCCAGTGGGCTTCAAGGCTGCTTTCATGGTTCAATTATGGCAATCCATTGCGCTGGCAGGCTGTAAACTTTCACAGACTCGCAGACCTGGATTGAATTTCCAGACGGTGCATCTTCCGCGGCTCGCGACCTGCCGCGTATTATCCATTCAGCAAGGTGCCCCGGAACAAGGAAACGCCACTCCACGAGGATAGATTCAAATCTTTTATTGCTCAGAACCACGCTAGCAGCCCCAACTGGTGTAAATCCCTGACGCGTTTCGTTGCGCATGCAACTTTATCAAAGGGAAAGGGCAACAAGCAAAATCCGGTAAGTACTTCAAAATGTTTTTTACCCAAATTGCATTTGCTTTTCAGTAAGCTGTATGCTGGGATTTGAAGACACAATCATTCCCTTCCAGTAGGGTCCGTTAATATTGCCACACTATTTTGTACCCCATTGTGTTTTTCAATGTTCATAGCCCTCCAGTTGGCTTCAGGGCTTCTTTCATGGTTCAATTATGGCAATCCATCGCGCTGGCAGGCTGTAAACTTTCACAGCCTCGCAGACCTGGATTGATTTTCCAGACGGTGCCTCTCCCGCGTCTCGGGACCTGCCGCGTATTATCCATTCACCAAGGTGCCCCGGAACAAGGAAACGCCACTCCACGAGGATAGATTCAAATCTTTTATTGCTCAGAACCACGCTAGCAGCCCCAACTGGTGTAAATCCCTGACGCGTTTCGTTGCGCATGTAACTTTATCAAAGGGAAAGGGCAACAAGCAAAATCCGGTAAGTACTTCAAAATGTTTTTTTACCCAAATTGTATTTGCTTTTCAGTAAGCTGTATGCTGGGATTTGAAGTCACAATCATTCCCTTCCAGTAGGGTCCGTTAATATTGCCACACAATTTTTTACCCCATTGTGTTTTTCAATGTTCCTAGCCCTCTAGTGGGCTTCAGGGCTGCTTTCATGGTTCAATTATGGCAATCCATCGCGCTGGCAGGCTGTAAACTTTCACAGCCTCGCAGACCTGGATTGAATTTCCAGACGGTGCATCTCCCGCGGCTCGGGACCTGCCGCGTATTATCCATTCACCAAGGTGCCCCGGAACAAGGAAACGCCACTCCACAAGGATAGATTCAAATCTTTTATTGCTCAGAACCACGCGAGCAGCCCCAACTGGTGTAAATCCCTGTCGCGTTTCGTTGCGCATGCAACATTATCAAAGGGAAAGGGCAACAAGCAAAATCCGGTAAGTACTTCAAAATGTTTTTTACCCAAATTGCTTTTGCTTTTCAGTAAGCTGTATGCTGGGATTTGAAGTCACAATCATTCCCTTCCAGTAGGGTCCGTTAATATTGCCACACTATTTTTTCCCCATTGGGTTTTTCAATGTTCATAGCCCTCCAGTGGGCTTCAGGGCTGCTTTCATGGTTCAATTATGGCAATCCATCGCGCTGGCAGGCTGTAAACTTTCACAGCCTCGCAGACCTGGATTGAATTTCCAGACGGTGCATCTCCCGCGGCTCGGGACCTGCCGCGTATTATCCATTCACCAAGGTGCCCCGGAACAAGGAAACGCCACTCCACGAGGATAGATTCAAATCTTTTATTGCTCAGAACCACGCTAGCAGCCCCAACCGGTGTAAATCCCTGATGCGTTTCGTTGCGCATGCAACTTTATCAAAGGGAAAGGGCAACAAGCAAAATCCGGTAAGTACTTCAAAATGTTTTTTACCCAAATTGCTTTTGCTTTTCAGTAAGCTTTATGCTGGAATTTGAAGTCACAATCATTCCCTTCCAGTAGGGTCCGTTAATATTGCCACACTATTTTTTACCCATTGTGATTTTCAATGTTCATAGCCGTCCAGTGGGCTTCAGGGCTGCTTTCATGGTTCAATTATGGCAATCCATCGCGCTGGCAGGCTGTAAACTTCACAGCCTCGCAGACCTGGATTGAATTTCCAGACGGTGAATCTCCGCGGCTCGGGACCTTCCGCGTATATCCATTCACCAAGGTGCCCCGGAACAAGAAAACGCCACTCCACGAGGATAGATTCAAATCTTTTATTGCTCAGAACCACGCTAGCAGCCCCAACTGGTGTAAATCCCTGACGCGTTGCGTTGCGCATGCAACTTTATCAAAGGGAAAGGGCAACAAGCAAAATCCGTAAGTACTTCAAAATGTTTTTTACCCAAATTGCATTTGTTTTTCAGTAAGCTGTATGCTGGGATTTGAAGTTACAATCATTCCCTTCCAGTTGGGTCCGTTAATATTGCCACTCTATTTTTTACCCCATTGTGTTTTTCAATGTTCATAGCCCTCCACTGGGCTTCAGGGCTGCTTTCATGGTTCAATTATAGCAATGCATCGCGCTGGCAGGCTGTAAACTTTCACAGCCTCGCAGACCTGGATTGAATTTCCAGACGGTGCATCTCCCGCGGCTCGGGACCTGCCGCGTATTATCTATTCACCAAGGTGCCCTGGAACAAGGAAACGCCACTCCACGAGGATAGATTCAAATCTTTTATTGATCAGAACCACGCTAGCAGCCCCAACTGGTGTAAATCCCTGACACATTTCGTTGCGCATGCAACTTTATCAAAGGGAAAGGGCAACAAGCAAAATCCGGTAAGTACTTCAAAATGTTTTTTACCCAAATTGCATTTGCTTTTCAGTAAGCTGTATGCTGGGATTTGAAGTCACAATCATTCCCTTCCAGTAGGGTCCGTTAATATTGACACACTATTTTTTACCCCATTGTGTTTTTCAATGTTCATAGCCCTCCAGTGGGCTTCAGGGCTGCTTTCATGGATCAATTATGGCGATCCATCGCGCTGGCAGGCTGTAAACTTTCACAGCCTCGCAGACCTGGATTGAATTTCCAGACGGTGCATCTCCCGCGGCTCGGGACCTGCCCCCTATTATCCATTCACCAAGGTGCCCCAGAACAAGGAAACGCCACTCCACAAGGATAGATTCAAATGTTTTATTGCTCAGAACCACGCTAGCAGCCCCAACTGGTGTAAATCCCTGACGCGTTTCGTTGTTCATGCAACTTTATCAAAGGGAAAGGGCAACAAGCAAAATCCGGTAAGTACTTCAAAATGTTTTTTTACCCAAATTGCATTTGCTTTTCAGTAAGCTGTATGCTGGGATTTGAAGACACAATCATTCCCTTCCAGTAGGGTCCGTTAATATTGCCACACTATTTTGTACCCCATTGTGTTTTTCAATGTTCATAGCCCTCCAGTGGGCTTCAGGGCTGCTTTCATGGTTCAATTATGGCAATCCATCGCGCTGGCAGGCTGTAAACTTTCACAGCCTCGCAGACCTGGATTGAATTTCGAGACGGTGCATCCCCGCTGCTCGGGACCTGCAGCGTATTATCCATTCACCAAGGTGCCCGGAACAAGGAAACACCGCTCCACGAGGATAGATACAAATCTTTTATTGCTCAGAACCACGCTAGCAGCCCCAACTGGTGTAAATCCCTGAAGCGTTTCGTTGCGCATGCAACTTTATCAAAGGAAAGGGCAACAAGCAAAATCCGGTAAGTTCTTCAAAATGTTTTTTACCCAAATTGCATTTGCTTTTCAGTAAGCTGTATGCTGGGATTTGAAGTCACAATCATTCCCTTCCAGTAGGGTCCGTTAATATTGCCACACTATTTTTACCCCATTGTGTTTTTCAATGTTCATAGCCCTCCAGTGGGCTTCAGGGCTGCTTTTATGGTTCAATTATGGCAATCCATCGCACTGGCAGGCTGTAAACTTTCACAGCCTCGCAGACCTGGATTGAATTTCCAGACGGTGCATCTCCCGCGGCTCGGGACTTGCAGCGTATTATCCATTCACCAAGGTGCCCCGGAACAAGGAAACGCCACTCCACGAGGATAGATTCAAATCTTTTATTGCTCAGAACTACGCTAGCAGCCCCAACTGGTGTAAATCCCTGACGCGTATCGTTGCGCATGCAACTTTATCAAAGGGAAAGGGCAACAAGCAAAATCCGGTAAGTACTTCAAAATGTTTTTACCCAAATTGCATTTGCTTTTCAGTAAGCTGTATGCTGGGATTTGAAGTCACAATCACTCCCTTCCAGTAGGGTCCGTTAATATTGCCACACTATTTTTTACCCCATTGTGTTTTTCAATGTTCATAGCCCTCCAGTGGGCTTCAGGGCTGCTTTCATGGTTCAATTATGGCAATCCATCGCGCTGGCAGGCTGTAAATTTTCACAGCCTCGCAGACCTGGATTGAATTTCCAGACGGTGCATCTCCCGCGGCTCGGGACCTGCCGCGTATTATCCATTCACCAAGGTGCCCCGGAACAAGTAAACGCCACTCCACGAGGATAGATTCAAATCTTTTATTGCTCAGAACCACGCTAGCAGCCCCAACCGGTGTAAATCCTTGATGCGTTTTGTTGCGCATGCAACTTTATCAAAGGGAAAGGGCAACAAGCAAAATCCGGTAAGTACTTCAAAATGTTTTTTTACCCAAATTGCATTTGCTTTTCAGTAAGCTGTATGCTGGGATTTGAAGTCACAATCATTCCCTTCCAGTAGGGTCCGTTAATATTGCCACACTATTATTTACCCCATTGTGTTTTTCAATGTTCATAGCCGTCCAGTGGGCTTCAGGGCTGCTTTCATGGTTCAATTATGGCAATCCATCGCGCTGGCAGGCTGTAAACTTTCACAGCCTCGCAGACCTGGATTGAATTTCCAGACGGTGCATCTCCGCGGCTCGGGACCTGCCGCGATATCCATTCACCAAGGTGCCCCGGAACAAGGAAACGCCACTCCACGAGGATAGATTCAAATCTTTTATTGCTCAGAACCACGCTAGCAGCCCCAACTGGTGTAAATCCCTGACGCGTTTAGTTGCGCATGCAACTTTATCAAAGGAAAGGGCAACAAGCAAAATCCGGTAAGTACTTCAAAATGTTTTTTTACCCAAATTGCATTTGCTTTTCAGTAAGCTGTATGCTGGGATTTGAAGTCACAATAATTCCCTTCCAGTAGGGTCCGTTAATATTGCCACACTATTTTTTACCCCATTGTGTTTTTCAATGTTCATAGCCCTCCAGTGGGCTTCAGGGCTGCTTTCATAGATCAATTATGGCAATCCATCGCGCTGGCAGGCTGTAAACTTTCACAGCCTCGCAGACCTGGATTGAATTTCCAGACGGTGCATCTCCCGCGGCTCGGGACCTGCTGCGTATTATCCATTCACCAAGGTGCCCCGGAACAAGGAAACGCCACTCCACGAGGATAGATTCAAATCTTTTATTGCTCAGAACCACGCTAGCAGCCCCAACTGGTGTAAATCCCTGACGCATTTCGTTGCGCATGCAACTTTATCAAAGGGAAAGGGCAACAAGCAAAATCCGGTAAGTACTTCAAAATGTTTTTCACCCAAATTGCATTTGCTTTTCAGTAAGCTGTATGCTGGGATTTGAAGTCACAATCATTCCCTTCCAGTAGGGTCCGTTAATATTGCCACACTATTTTTTACCCCAATGTGTTTTTCAATGTTCATAGCCCTCCAGTGGGCTTCAGGGCTGCTTTTATGGTTCAATTATGACAATCCATCGCGCTGGCAGGCTGTAAACTTTCACAGCCTCGCAGACCTGGATTGAATTTCCAGACGGTGCATCTACCGCGGCCCGGGACCTGCAGCGTATTATCCATTCACCAAGGTGCCCCGGAACAAGGAAACGCCACTCCACGAGGATAGATTCAAATCTTTTATTGCTCAGAACTACGCTAGCAGCCCCAACTGGTGTAAATCCCTGACGCGTATCGTTGCGCATGCAACTTTATCAAGGGAAAGGGCAACAAGCAAAATCCGGTAAGTACTTCAAAATGTTTTTGACCCAAATTGCATTTTCTTTTCACTAAGCTGTATGCTGGGATTTGAAGTCACAATCATTCCCTTCCAGTAGGGTCCGTTAATATTGCCAAACTATTTTTTACCCCATTGTGTTTTTCAATGTTCATAGCCCTCCAGTGGGCTTCAGGGCTGCTTTCATGGTTCAATTATGGCAATCCATCGCGCAGGCAGGCTGTAAACTTTCACAGCCTCGCAGACCTGGATTGAATTTCCAGACGGTGCATCTCCCGCGGTTCGATACCTGCCGCGTATTATCCATTCACCAAGGTGCCCCGGAACAAGGAAACGCCACTCCACGAGGATAGATTCAAATCTTTTATTGCTCAGAACTACGCTAGCAGCCCCAACCGGTGTAAATCCCTGATGCGTTTCGTTGCGCATGCAACTTTATCAAAGGGAAAATGCAACAAGCAAAATCCGGTAAGTACTTCAAAATGTTTTTTTACCCAAATTGCATTTGCTTTTCAGTAAGCTGTATGCTGGGATTTGAAGTCACAATCATTCCCTTCCAGTAGGGTCCGTTAAAATTGCCACACTATTTTTACCCCATTGTGTTTTTCAATGTTCATAGCCCTCCAGTGGGCTTCAGGGCTGCTTTCATGGTTCAATTATGGCAATCCATCGCGCTGGCAGGCTGTAACTTTCACAGCCTCGCAGACCTGGATTGAATTTCCAGACGGTGCATCCCCGCGGCTCGCGACCTGCAGCGTATTATCCATTCACCAAGGTGCCCCGGAACAAGGAAACGCCACTCCACGAGGATAGATTCAAATCTTTTATTGCTCAGAACCACGCTAGCAGCCCCAACTGGTGTAAATCCCTGACGCGTTTCGTTGCGCATGCAACTTTATCAAAGGAGAGGGCAACAAGCAAAATCCGCTAAGTACTTCAAAATGTTTTTACCCAAATTGCATTTGCTTTTCAGTAAGCTGTATGCTGGGATTTGAAGTCACAATCATTCCCTTTCAGTAGGGTCCGTTAATATTGCCACACTATCTTTTACCCCATTGTGTTTTTCAATGTTCATAGCCCTCCATTGGGCTTCAGGGCTGCTTTCATGGTTCAATTATGGCAATCCATCGCGCTGGCAGGCTGTAAGCTTTCACAGCCTCGCAGACCTGGATTGAATTTCCAGACGGTGCATCTCCGCGGCTCGGGACCTGCCGTGTATTATCCATTCACCAAGGTGCCCCGGAACAAGAAACGCCACTCCACGAGGATAGATTCAAATCTTTTATTGCTCAGAACCACGCTAGCACCCCCAACTGGTGTAAATCCCTGACGCGTTTCGTTGCGCATGCAACTTTATCAAAGGAAAGGGCAACAAGCAAAATCCGGTAAGTACTTCAAAATGTTTTTACCCAAATTGCATTTGCTTTTCAGTAAGCTGTATGCTGGGATTTGAAGTCACAATCATTCCCTTCCAGTAGGGTCCGTTAATATTGCCACACTATTTTTACCCCATTGTGTTTTTCAATGCTCATAGCCCTCCACTGGGCTTCAGGGCTGCTTTCATGGTTTAATTATGGCAATCCATCGCGCTGGCAGGCTGTAAACTTTCACAGCCTCGCAGACCTGAATTGAATTTCCAGATGGTGCATCTCCCGCGGCTCAGGATCTGCCGCGTATTATCCATTCACCAAGGTGCCCCGGAACAAGGAAACGCCACTCCACGAGGATAGATTCAAATCTTTTATTGCTCAGAACCACGCTAGCAGCCCCAACTGGTGTAAATCCCTGACGCGTTTCGTTGCGCATGCAACTTTATCAAAGGGAGAGGGCAACAAGCAAAATCCGGTAAGTACTTCAAAATGTTTTTACCCAAATTGCATTTGCTTTTCAGTAAGCTGTATGCTGGGATTTGAAGTCACAAACATTCCCTTCCAGTAGGGTCCGTTAATATTGCCACACTATTTTTTACCCCATTGTGTTTTTCAATGTTCATAGCCCTCCAGTGGGCTTCAGGGCTGCTTTCCTGGTTCAATCATGGCAATCCATCGCGCTGGCAGGCTGTAAACTTTCACAGCCTCCCAGACCTGGATTGATTGTCCAGACGGTGCCTCTCCGCGTCTCGGGACCTGCCGCGTATTATCCATTCACCAAGGTGCCCCGGAAGAAGGAAACGCCACTGCACGAGGAATAGATTCAAATCTTTTATTGCTCAGAACCACGCTAGCAGCCCCAACTGGTGTAAATCCCTGACGCGTTTCGTTGCGCATGCAACTTTATCAAGGGAAAGGGCAACAAGCAAAATCCGGTAAGTACTTCAAAATGTTTTTTACCCAAATTGTATTTGCTTTTCAGTAAGATGTATGCTGGGATTTGAAGTCACAATCATTCCCTTCCAGTAGGGTCTGTTAATATTGCCACACTATTTTTACCCCATTGTGTTTTTCAATGTTCCTAGCCCTCTAGTGGGCTTCAGGGCTGCTTTCATGGTTCAATTATGGCAATCCATCGGGCTGGCAGGCTGTAAACTTTCACAGCCTCGCAGACCTGGATTGAATTTCCAGACGGTGCATCTCCCGCGGCTCGCGACCTGCCGCAGTTATCCATTCACCAAGGTGCCCGGAACAAGGAAACGCCACTCCACGAGGATAGATTCAAATCTTTTATTGCTCAGAACCACACTAGCAGCCCCAACCGGTGTAAATCCCTGACGCGTTTCATTGCGCATGCAATTTTATCAAAGGAAAGGGCAACAAGTAAAATCCGGTAAGTACTTCAAAATGTTTTTACCCAAATTGCATTTGCTTTTCAGTAAGCTGTATGCTGGGAATTGAAGTCCCAATCATTCCCTTCCAGTAGGGTCCGTTAATATTGCCACACTACTTTTTACCCCATTGTGTTTTTCAATGTTCATAGCCCTCCAGTGGGTTCAGGGCTGCTTTCATGGTTCAATTATGGCAATCCATCGCGCTGGCAGGCTGTAAAGTTTCAGAGCCTCGCAGACCTGGATTGAATTTCCAGACGGTGCATCTCCGCGGCTCGGGACCTGCCGCGTATTATCCATTCACCAAGGTGCCCCGGAACAAGGAAACGCCACTCCACGAGGATAGATTCAAATCTTTTATTGCTCAGAACCACGCTAGCAGCCCCAACTGGTGTAAATCCCTGACGCGTTTCGTTGTGCATGCAACTTTATCAAAGGGAAAGGGCAACAAGCAAAATCCGGTAAGTACTTCAAAATGTTTTTTTACCCAAATTGCATTTGCTTTTCAGTAAGCTGTATGCTGGGATTTGAAGTCACAATCATTCCCTTCCAGTAGGGTCCGTTAATATTGCCACACTATTTTTTACCCCATTGTGTTTTTCAATGTTCATAGGCCTCCAGGGGGCTTCAGGGCTGCTTTTATGGTTCAATTATGGCAATCCATCGCGCTGGCAGGCTGTAAACTTTCACAGCCTCGCAGACCTGGATTGAATTTCCAGACGGTGCATCTCCCACGGCTCGGGACCTGCAGCGTATTATCCATTCACCAAGGTGCCCCAGAACAAGGAAACGCCACTCCACAAGGATAGATTCAAATCTTTTATTGCTCAGAACCACGCTAGCAGCCCCAACTGGTGTAAATCCCTGACGCGTTTCGTTGCGCATGCAACTTTATCAAAGGAAAGGGCAACAAGCAAAATCCGGTAAGTACTTCAAAATGTTTTTTTACCCAAATTGCATTTGATTTTCAGTAAGCTGTATGCTGGGCTTTGAAGTCACAATCATTCCCTTCCAGTAGGGTCCGTTAATATTGCCACACTATTTTTACCCCATTGTGTTTTTCAATGTTCATAGCCCTCCAGTGGGCTTCAGGGCTGCTTTCATGGATAAATTATGGCAATCCTTTGCGCTGCCAGGCTGTAAGCTTTCACAGCCTCGCAGACCTGGATTGAATTTCCAGATGGTGCATCTCCCGCGGCTCGGGACCTGCCGCGTATTATCCATTCACCAAGGTGCCCCGGAACAGGAAACGCCACTCCACAAGGATAGATTCAAATCTTTTATTGCTCAGAACCACGCTAGCAGCTCCAACTGGTGTAAATCCCTGATGCGTTTCGTTGCGCATGCAACTTATCAAAGGGAAAGGGTAACAAGCAAAATCCGGTAAGTACTTCAAAATGATTTTTTACCCAAATTGCATTTGCTTTTCAGTAAGCTTTATGCTGGGATTTGAAGTCACAATCATTCCCTTCCAGTAGGGACCGTTAATATTGCCACACTATTTTTACCCCATTGTGTTTTTCAATGTTCATAGCCCTCCAGTTGCCTTCAGGGCTGCTTTCATGGTTCAATTATGGCAATCCATCGCGCTGGCAGGCTGTAAACTTTCACAGCCTCGCAGACCTGGATTGAATTTCCAGACGGTGCATCTCCCGCGGCTCGGGCCTGCCGCGTATTATCCATTCAACAAGGTGCCCAGGAACAAGGAAACGACACTCCACGAGGATAGATTCAAATCTTTTATTGCTCAGAACCACGCTAGCAGCCCCAACTGGTGTAAATCCCTGACGCGTTTCGTTGCGCATGCAACTTTATCAAAGGAAAGGGCAACAAGCAAAATCCGGTAAGTACTTCAAAATGTTTTTTACCCAAATTGCATTTGCTTTTCAGTAAGCTGTATGCTGGGATTTGAAGTCACAATCATTCCCTTCCAGTAGGGTCCGTTAATATTGCCACTCTATTTTTACCCCATTGTGTTTTTCAATGTTCATAGCCCTCCAGTGGGCTTCAAGGCTGCTTTCATGGTTCAATTATGGCAATCCATTGCGCTGGCAGGCTGTAAACTTTCACAGACTCGCAGACCTGGATTGAATTTCCAGACGGTGCATCTTCCGCGGCTCGCGACCTGCAGCGTATTATCCATTCAGCAAGGTGCCCCGGAACAAGGAAACGCCACTCCACGAGGATAGATTCAAATCTTTTATTGCTCAGAACCACGCTAGCAGCCCCAACTGGTGTAAATCCCTGACGCGTTTCGTTGCGCATGCAACTTTATCAAGGGAAAGGGCAACAAGCAAAATCCGGTAAGTACTTCAAAATGTTTTTACCCAAATTGCATTTGCTTTTCAGTAAGCTGTATGCTGGGATTTGAAGACACAATCATTCCCTTCCAGTAGGGTCCGTTAATATTGCCACACTATTTTGTACCCCATTGTGTTTTTCAATGTTCATAGCCCTCCAGTTGGCTTCAGGGCTTCTTTCATGGTTCAATTATGGCAATCCATCGCGCTGGCAGGATGTAAACTTTCACAGCCTCGCAGACCTGGATTGAATTTCCAGACGGTGCATCTCCCGCGGCTCGGGACCTGCCGCGTATTATCCATTCACCAAGGTGCCCCGGTCAAGGAAACGCCACTCCACGAGGATGGATTCAAATCTTTTATTGCTCAGAACCACGCTAGCAGCCCCAACTGGTGTAAATCCCTGACGCGTTTCGTTGCGCATGCAACTTTATCAAAGGGAACGGGCAACAAGCAAAATCCGGTAAGTACTTCAAAATGTTTTTTTACCTAAATTGCATTTGCTTTTCTGTAAGCTGTATGCTGGGATTTGAAGTCACAATCATTCCCTTCCAGTAGGGTCCGTTAATATTGCCACACTATTTTTTACCCCATTGTGTTTTTTAATGTTCATAGCCCTCCAGTGGGCTTCAGGGCTGCTTTCATGGTTCAATTATGGCAATTCGTCGCGCTGGCAGGCTGTAACCTTTCACAGCCTCGCAGACCTGGATTGAATTTCCAGACGGTGCATCTCCCGCGGCTCGGGACCTGCCGCGTATTATCCACTCACCAAGGTGCCCCGGAACAAGGAAACGCCACTCCACGAGGATAGATTCAAATCTTTTATTGCTCAGAACCACGCTAGCAGCCCCAACTGG